>JALLBA010000476.1:0-17728 GCA_036939675.1 Cyclostephanos invisitatus
CGGCAAAGCCCGAGAAGAAGGACACCAAGCCCGTCGAGGCCAAGCCAGCTGCCGCTAAGCCGACTGATGTCAAGCCCGCTGCGCCGGCTGCGGTTGCCAAGGCTCCCGAGGCCAAACCGACCGATGCCAAGGCTCCCGCGCCGGCTGCCAAGGCTCCCGAGGTCAAGAAGACTGATGCAAAGAAGTAAATCGGACGAAGCATTTCAAACTCGAAACATGATGATTTCATTTTTCAATCTCTGGGGGAGAGGATGCAGTCGACTTGGTGGTTAGTTCCGTTTCATCATAGAATTGGATAAACGCACGATACTTAGGACATAATTACGACAACACATACGTAACCGACGACCATCCATTTCACAGGATGGAACAAATGAATCCATTCATTTTCTTGTTCATCGTCCCTGTCCTTGTTGATCAACGCTCGGGACGGTCTTCAGTCTTCACCCACGTCGTCGTTTCTCTCGCTCGCTCGCTCGTTCGGCTCTACCCTCGATTCGTGACACTTTTGGCGGGAAAACTCATTATCCTGAGCGATGACGTGCGTTAGTGAGATGAGATCAATCTCTGCAACATCATGAATACAACCAACAACACATTCGCAGTGGTTCGCGGTCCCACAATGAGTTTCTATTGAACGTTCCCTGTAACGTACTTGAGCACCTGGCAAACAACGAATTCAAAATGGCGAGACTTCTCTCATTCGGCGTCCTCATCCTCTGCAGCTCCAACACCGCGGCATTCTCTTTGTCGATGGGCAGTGAATCGAATGCTGCCCAATCAGGTCATGTTGGCAGTCGAAGATCCTTCGTTTCCGCAGCTTGCGCAACCGTCGTTGGAGGGACATCCATCCTATCACGACCTCAACCAACCCATGCCGCAACTGCTAAAGAAATAATCACCACGCCAACAGGGATCAAATATGCAGTAACCAAAGAGCCATCCGATAAGAAGCCTGTTGCTCCATACAAAGGTAGGACATCTCGGAGTCCATCTTACACCGCTTTTGTTGTCCATATTTCACCGCCACTCCCCTTTTCTCCCCCATAGGAGACTTCGTTGCAATCGATTACACCGGATATCTCGCCAGCGGCCAAGTGAGTTCAAACGACTTCGCTAAAGTTCTTTCCTTGAAAGATGATGGTTTGATTTCTCATTCAACTTTGTTGGTTGTCTTCGTAGATCTTTGACGCTACCCACTCCGAAGGAAAAAGCAACTCACTTTTATTCAAACTTGGCTCCGGATCAGTCATCCCTGGCCTAGATGACATAGTGTCCCGAATGGTGGTGGGACAGAAAGTTCAGGCCATCATCCCGCCTAGTCTTGCCTACGGAGAGAAGGGAGTGTGCTTGGATGACGGGGAGTGTCTGATTAAACCAGGATCTACTTTGGTGTATGATGTCTTTCTCAAAAGAACTTCCATTCCACCTCCTTAGTTTAATCTTACAATACCTCTGTCGAAGGGGGGCTGGAGAGAAGGGGGCATCCGACTGTACAGGAAGTACAAGAAATGGGTCTAAGTGGGAATGCAGATAAGAACAACTGTCAAATGATCATGACATGCTGAAATAACCTTGCGGTGATAAGCAGACAGTAACTGAACATCTGCCTTTTTTGAAGGTAAATAAGTAATGCTGCACGCTAGCGTATAGAAAGGAAAAAAACTTGCATGCTACTTGCCAAGGAGCGGATACTGGCAGCTAAGGAAGATGACTAAGTATAATATCAATCAGTTGGTGCGATGAATAAGGTTGCAACGTTATGCTCCTGCGTATCTTCTACGATAGAACTCTTCCAGACAAATAATGCCCCATATTGGCAGGTGCAAAGTTCATTCATCTGAATCTGCTATATGCCCATCTAAAAAAAGACATCACGATGGCAGTATACCAAACTTCCCTTGCAATTATCCAAACACTTATTGTGGAGTGGGTAAACAGCCAACTCTCTGCCAGCTCCAGCAGAATTCTCAGGGAACAGTAATCAACCAATACTTGAAGGGTCACTGTAACGGCTGTTTTGTCGTCCGATACCGAAGAGGACGAGTAAGCGCGATTCCACAAAGCGCCGAGGATCCAGGCTATGCTCATTTTTGAGTCCCTTACAACCACCGCTAGGAGAGACGTCGGCATCGTCATGGGCTGGCCGAATCCTCCGTTCGACCAAAAGTCCGCATCGCTGACCTCATTGGCAATCTGCAGCAGGAAGTTCGTCATCAGTAAGAATAGCAAATCCCCCGCTAGTAGTCTCGGGTCGGGTATCTCCAGCATCGCATCCATGAAAGATGGCACCTTCTTGCCATCCCTCCCCTCGCGACCTCTGTCGGCGTCTGCGACTTTCATAGTTAGTTTCGACGTATCGGCGTCTTTCGGCGCCGTGCGATCCTCATCATCGTCGCCATCGTGTTTGTTCATGCGATTGATCGTTGCAGATCTGCATCGACGCAACCCGATGCTCGATGGATATTGCGGTGACATTAGACCAAACGAATCTCGACGTCGTTGAGTTTGGACGTACGATGCGATGCGAGCATCGCGTAGGAAAGCTCTCGTGGAGGCAGGGGCTGTGGCTGTGGCCATCAGGACAGATGCGAATGATGGAGACATCGGCATTGCTAAAAGTAATACTCCTAACGGCGAGTGTTATTTAACTCCGACAGCCACGTGCCGCCCTTCTCTTCATTGTTCGGTGCGTGGCTGCCTTCGTAGACAAAAAAGGCGAGCGTCTGACTCTCGTCCGTGCGTGGTGCCGTCAGCCCAAAAACGGCCCGGCCCGTTCCGCCTTCCATCAATAGAGGAGCAGACCTGAACCATGAAACTTCCTGCACTCGCCGCTCTGCTGCAAACCCTCAGTGCACTGGTTTCGGTCCGATCATTCAGCCACAATGGCGCTACTGATATTCAAGCAGTGGTCTCGTCGACGGGAGGAATGAACAAGCCTCGCACCAGACGTCGAGTCCCGCATCCGCTGAGCATGACCATAATTTCGCCGTTCGATTCGTCCGAGGATGCCACCGCCACATCCACCGCCACCTACACGCCATTGCCCTCGAACGATGAGCCCCTCGAGCTCACGTGGGAAAATGTCGATATGGTACTGGAGGAAATGCGCCCCTATTTGTTGCAGGATGGGGGAAACGTCGCCATCAGCGAGATCGACGGACCCGTCGTTAGGCTCGAGTTACAGGTGCGCCTATTTTAGTTTATATTGGTCGAGTGGCATCTTTTCCGTTCGCGTTTGTCATGGTTCCCCTCTCACTGTTCATGTTACTTACATGATTTATTTTTTTACCTTCCATCAAAATATATCGAAGGGTGCGTGCGGGACGTGTCCAAGTTCCACCCAAACGATGAAAATGGGCCTCGAGCGTAAGCTGAGGGAGAGAATTCCTGAAATCCAAGAGGTCGTGCAATCCCTACCAGATACTCCGGACCTGAACGAGGAGCAGATCAATGTGGTTTTGGATACGGTACGGCCATTCCTGCAGGTGGCGGGGGGCACGATCAACGTGAGGAGCATAACAGGGGAGGGCGGGCTCCAACCGACGATTACATTGAAGATGGAAGGGGCGGCATCGTCGCTGAATAGTGTCAAGCTGGAAATCGCTCAGAGGTTACAACGGCATTTTATGATCTCGGGGCTGAGGGTTGAATGGGCATGAATTATGTGGCAGAGTGGACTCTCTATTCGTGCGGGAGAAGGTCGCAATTTCGTGATTCGATTAAGTGAGAGCAGTGGCCATGCCAGATAACAATTAAGTGCCTTGTGGTTTATCAATCCTATAAGGTATAAACTCATTGATGTATTATGTATGATTGGTTGAATTCAGAGTAGCCAAAGTTTCTCGTGAACATCTGCCAACTCTCATCTCCGACAATAGTAACGAGAGTCGTGGCATCATTCGAAAGCATTAACAAGCCGAGCAAATTTCTGCGCAAGATTTATGTTTCCTTTCAAACGAATCACTGGTGCAGTTGTTTCTCTTACCCAAGAAGAGCCAGCTAACTTCGATGTTTTTTCTTCGGGCTTGTTTTTGGATGCAAAGAAGGCTGATCTTGCCCTGCTGCTCTCGTTCATACGGGACTTTTTATCATCTACCCAGGACTGAGAGAGGTATTGCAATTGCTTACGATGCTCACTGACGGCTTTTTCTTTTCCGAAGCCGATGTCGACATCAGAAAATGCTTCTGATATCGTCTCCTGCAGCGATGCAGAACACGCTGTAGAGGAAGGCTGACGACGATGGAATGTTGGCAATGGATCTTCAACTGTGCCTCCCTTCGACTCAGACGATTCCAAAACTGGAACTTTCGGACGTGATCGATTGAGACTCGTAGAAGGGTCTATCGTCTTAGTTGTCGCCGCCTCGAGGTTGATGTCAACGTCGGCGAACGCGTTGGAAACGACCATCATGATTTCGGGAAAAACCATCGTCTTTGGCTTTGTGTTCATTTTGTCTAGAAATCCTTTTTGTGAGTGAGATGACTCTTCTTTATTGGTTCTCTGATCACGGGCCATACGGTTGTTACTGGTATTGCTCGGCCCTGCGGGGGTGGGGTGTGTGAAGGGAAACTGCTTCCTCTCCTCATTTCGACGTCCTATGGCATTCCTACTTTTAGAATTGATTTTTTCGAGGGTGCTTTTTTGAGTTGTTGGAACTCGCGCATTTGTTGGTGACGAGTTTCGTGGCATTGGCTGTTGCCGTTGTTGCTGGGAATCGTGGTCGTGAGATTCAATATCGGGACAGAACTTGATCGAAGATTCTTTTTCTTCGGGAGGCGATGACTTCAAAGCCGTATTCCACGATTTTTGAAGAGGTTTCATTTGCTGCCCATGAGAACTTTTGGGGGGGAAGCCATGATCACCGGCGGATTTGATACGCTCCTGTGACGTAGTTGATGTTAGCGTCTTCCCTGGCTTGGGTGGAAAGGGTGAATAAGCAGGTTCTGTAATGGAGGAAATATTTGATGGTGTTGGCTTAGCATTCTTTGATAAATATGCTTTTTCCTGAGAAACTTTTTCGGTTGGAATGGACTGATAAGTCGGGTTGGTCATAGAGGAGACTGTGGATTCATCAGACGACAATGAATTGTCATCATCATCATCTTGGTCCCCATGAATTTCATCACTCAACCTCAGGACAGCAACTCCACGAGCAATCTTTTCACGACCAATGCATTGGACTTCGTCGTCTGGAAAAACATGATCATTTCTTGCAATCTTGGATGGTGCAGGGGCAACGACAGGGGCGAGCCCACTTCGAGGTACCCCTTGAGGAGCCATGCTGGGTTCGCAAGCGCCACTGCGATGACCTCCGACGTTGCTACGATCATTGCCATAACCACCACCCTCCTTTTTGATGATAAAGTCAATCTGGGCCAAAGCCTCCTCAGGATTGGACCTACTGACCGCGTTGATCCGTGCAATTAAATCTGCCACTGACGTCGTTACCGTTTGAGTTTGTAGAGAAGGGGGGACACCCTGCTCATCGATGGGCGGCATTACCAAGGGGTTTTCATTATGATGTATTTTGGAATAACGATTCGGCGGTGATGGCGTGACTCTTTGGGCTACTATGTTGCTAGACATTCTCGATGAATTATTCCTTAGCATACCCCGGTTTGGAGAGGAACCGTTGCTTCCCTCTGGTGTAATCGTAAAATCCGCTGTTGTTTCGGCAGTGGAATCGGTGTAGTGTGACAATACCGCTATGCTCTTTTGAGAATAATTCTTTTTGGTCGTGGGCTGTTGCTGCTGTTGCTGCTGTCGGCCAGATGATTGGTGTCGATGTTGACTATCTTCGTATAATTGCTGCTGATGTCGATGATGCCATTGTGACTCCTGTGATTGATTCGGTCTATGAATATCGTCATTTTCGATGTTCGCACTTCGCTGGTGTGACGACAACGCTGCGGCATGTACAAACTTTGACTTGAATCGACCCCCTGCACTTCGAGACGAACCCGAGTGATTTCCCGGTGATGCTAAGCCACACGAAAATTGAGAAGGCGACGAAGGATCATTATTTGAGTGTTCACGTTCTGTTCTGTGCTCCAACCATCGACCCTGAACATTATTGCATTTGAAAGTTTCGTTTTTGGGTAGTACCGCACGTAGACGTTCCTGCTCATCCCACAATCGATTTCGAGCATCCTTGGGCGTGATCGCATCGAGATCTTGCGATTGATAATTCCCATCATATCTTGATCGAGAGTTACTATGGAGTTCCCCATCCGATTGGTATCCTTGAGGCTCTATATCATGCTGATTTGATGTATAAACAAGCCTTTTGGGAGGGGGCACACTCTTCACTGTATTGCTTCGTCGGTTATTCATCCATCGATCCTCGATACTCTTCTTTTGCTCCCGTCGACATTGCTGGGCCAGTCGCAGGGCTTGTTGTTGCTGCTGTTCCATTAGAATATTGGTTTTCTCCACCCATACCTTGCGTATCGATGCAACGCTGACAGTGTCTTCATCTTGCTGCAGCTGTTGCTGTTGCTGTTGCTGTTGGAGCAAGATCGGTTGGCGGTTGCGCCCTCGCGACACCTGACCTTGATCGTTCTCGGATAGTCCGGTTGCAATTTCGAACTCATGAGCTTGCTTCGAAACAGGACCTATTCCTTCTCCATTAAGAGGATCACTATAATTACTTGATGCAACTTTCAAGGGGCGACAATCTTGATTCCCCATTGTTGGTGACACCGACAACGATTTCGACGGTGCCAGCGGCAAAAACTCATTCGTTCGTTGGATGTAATCTGTGCGATTGCCCAAGTGGCCCACATGTGAGAGTGTTGATATACTTGGAGGCTCACGGGGAGGGTTCTGTCCTGGATCGTCCTTGTCCTGTTCTTGTCGTGAATGTAGGGTTTGATGCTGATGTTTGTCATACCTCTGGTTAGGACCCTCTAATTGCAGCTGCTGTTGTTCTTGATATAGCTGCCGCGATGTCGATTGGCGCTTGTAAAACCTTCGATTGTCATTATGAAACTGCTCGGTTATATCTTTCCGGTTTGGATGATTCTGACTCCGGTATTGGTGCTGATCATGCACCTGGTTATAATCCTGGGAAGGCTGTGACCTTGACTGCGTCTGATGAGGCATTTCATCGCACACGTCATTACGATCACTATAACAAGGTCTCATAGCACTAACTACCTGCGTGGGCGTAGCCATGGATGGTGATTTTTTTATATCGATTTGATGCGCAACAGAGGTTGTCTGCCTATACTGCTGAGGTTCTATACCCCGACGTGACATCGTCCCATGATGTGGTTGATGACGCTGCCTTTGCCCCGTCTGTGATTGTGAATGTGAGGGTTGCTGCGACTGCAAAAGGTATTGTGCAGGCTGCTGATGTGGCTGGAGATGATATCCATTACTTCCCAACAGCCATAAATTATTGTCCTTACCATTACTATGGAATCCGGCTCTTCCGTACCATTCTTCATCGGAGGGCGCGTCATCATTTTTCAATCGACTCATAGTCGCTGCGGATCCTGATTGTTGTTGCTGCTGCCGCCGTGGTTGCAAAAGTGGACGACTGTCACGGATGATGCCCGATCGTTCAAGCTGAGATTCATTGTAGACTTGATAGTTATTGGTCTCCCCAGGAATCTCACTCTCAAAGGAATATTGGTCTCGTCCATCCCGCAAAAATACTTCTATTGATGGATCCCCCCCCTCCCCGACATTGTTTTGATGAGTTGCTTTGTAATATCGAGGCTCTCCTGTCCGTTGCAACACGGGTGGAGAGAGTAAGATGCGATGTGCTGTTTGCTCCATGGAAAATTGCTGCTGGGATTGCTGTTGATGCTGCGATTGCTGTTGTGACTGGTATGGCTGTTGTGATAGTTGCAGATGTGCCCGATGCGGATGCTGATGCGACTGTTGGGCATCCCGCGATTGATCTGGATGATTCTGCAGTTGCGGCTGGCTCTCCTGCGGTGGAAAATGCTGGTGTTGCACCTGTACCACCCTTTCCTGATTTTGGTCTGAATTGCTGTTGTTATCTCGCCAATTAATCTGTTGATCAATACTACGGCCCATGAAGTGATTTTGATGCTGCGACTGATAGGGTCGATGCGTATCAGGTTGAGAAAAATGATTTCCTTCTCGTGCACTGCCATCATACTGATTATTACTCATGCTGTGTTGCGGCTGACGGGCACTTGGTGGAGCGTCGGATTGCGACTGCTGAAGGAGCTGCTGTTGCTGCGGCATCATTTTTTCTTGCTGCAGTCGCTCCTCGTTCATCCTTCTCATTTCGATCCTCCTTTGCATCATATTCTTCCGTCTACTCTGCAGCGAGCGCGTCGAGGTGGCCGGGGACATCATCGTCGTAGAAGAGGTGGGGGGGGCACCGCCTCCTACTCCACCCCCTCCGCTTTTACCGCCGCTACTGACAGTTGATGATGCTATGGTGTTCGCATCGGTGGGATGTCCTCCCGGCCGATGATGCATCTGAGCCGCTATCTCATCGACATCATATTCATACTGATACTGCGTCTGCTCCTGCGCACGATTTTGCTGCTGCGGCGGAGGCGGAACGGGCTGAGGACTCAAAGCCCGTATTCGACGCTCCCTCTGCAAATGCCGCGCGTCATCTATTCTTCTACTACGCCCACTGACACCGCCTCCACCTTGACCAACACCGGTGGAGGGGCTCATTAATTATTTATTATTTTACTGCTAATCTCTCTCCTCCTACTGGTCGCACTTCACCATTGTTTCCCTCGCGGTAGTACGATATTAGCCATGATAGATGCGCGAAGCGGATTCAGAGAAGACGTTTCGTGTGTTTCGTGGTGGCTTAAATAAATGGAGCATTCACTTAAGGCCTTTTTTGTATGAAAATTGGACCATTCATAAGTTCCTTATCTAGATAGGAATTCATTTGGTCAACATTTGTCGTCTCACAATTTTGGCGGAAGGGAGAGTACGTTGCAAGAACGGCACTCACAAACTCCTCCTATTTTTTTTACCTATCTTTCTCATCCATCCAAACCTTGGGTTCTTGTGTGGGTTTATTGCTTGGACAGAGATAAGTACAAGAAATTGAAGTGGATGAGTTGTGTTGCCTCGCTCACTGAGCGCTGCTCCTACTAAATCACAACAAATCTCATGCATTGCATGATTTATGAATTCACCGTGCTGAATGCCTTCATCTTTGAATCAGGCCGAGAATGTCCTCGTTCTTCTTTGCATATCTCTTAAATACGCTCATTGACAACTTTCACGATGATAAAGACTGGGATCAACAAGGATACATGCTGAGCATACAATGCATCGGTGAAGCGGACGTGTGTTTACACGAGTTATTAATTATTTCAACTAATATATTCCGGGACTATCGCACCCACATCTTCTGATCGAGGGTAACGTGAAAGGTTACTTCCGAACAAAGATGGTAAAGCATATGCCTCCGCCCCGGCCCAATCGATGCCACCCTAACGAGTGCACGCCCCCCTCCGTCACCGACGACCATTGTAATTGATAATCGCCGGGATGATACTCGTCCCCTCGATGAAATCCACGATCACGATGTTCAACATCCTATGCTTCCACCCCCCCTTCCCACCCGCATCACCATCGCCAACGGCGGCTCGTCCGCCCATCATCCATTCCTCCTCGCACCAATCCACGAGGCGGGCGTTCGTATCATTCGCGCATGCCCTGATCGATATTCCGTCCCCGCGCATCATGCCGGACTTGATGAGCTCGACGTCCGGCGTTAGCATGCCCTGGAGCACGAACAGTTGATTCGCGCGCTTATCGTCGTCATATCGCGACTTGACGTATCCGCTCAATTTCGCGTGCAGGTCGTCGACGTCATTGGCCTCCGGCCACGGCGAGTGGATGTACCCGTTGTGATATATCCGATTCGCGAACGGCAGGTCCTTCCACACGTCGCTCGACGCGTGATATATGACCATCGCCTGCTTCTTCTTCGTCCAGAAGTCCGACATCCGCGAGGTGCATACAAGCCCCCTCGGCGACGCGGCCTTATCGCCCAACGCGTCGAATATCATTTTCAGGAATTCGGGATGATGTCCGTCCATGTCGTACAGGTGATTGAAGTCGAGGACGACGATTTCCTTAGGATGGTTCGATAGGAACGTATCGATCTCCCGTATCACGTTCGACATGTCGGCGCAGTACACGCCGTGGCAGGTATAGTATTTCCCGGACTCTGCATGCCGTGCGATTCGCAAATCCAGGTATCTAACCCCACATCGCAACTGATCGAGTACGCCCTTCGATTGACACTGACATAACCTCGCGAAGACGTTGCCGAGTATGGCATCGCCCAACGTCCCCGGGCAGAATCTATCGATCGTCTTCGTTAGGTCGCTATCGGGACTCGCGCCCATGTCGCGATCGTACGTGTAGGTACCGGAATCGTGCGTGCCTGGAATGCGAGTGGGGGGGGGGGGACATTAAAAGAGGGCAGGCAGTTGGATGGGAGGATCATGTATAATACGAGGACGTGTCTCTCGCATCGCGATAAAGCACACGCACAAACACTCTCTCTCTCTTTCCCTCTCCGATACAACGTAGCATGTCTCTAGAGATGCTACTTGCGCGCACGCGAACTCACCCGGCAGGCCAATGCGATTGAATGGCATATCCTCGATGCGCTCGCCAAGCACTTCCATCCACCTGGTCGTATCGATGTTGTCATATACACGCAATTCGACCTTCCAGAATACCATCACATCGCCACCGTTACCGCCATTGCCCCCCCTACTCATTTCGGTCACGTCCGCCACGAGCTTGATGGGCGATGAGGAGGATCCTCGATCATCCTCGCATCGCCATCCATCGTCGTTCGCGATCAACCTTAGAGAGGCGGTGCCACCGCTATCACCACCGCCACCACCGGCATCTCCCGACACGACGCGTGCCTCGAAAATCACGATGCCCCCCCCTCCTCCTTCTCCGCCTCCCCCATCATCCAACGACAGCCTCCCCTCCAGCCTCCCGCATATCCCGTCGTCGTCGTCGTCGTCGTCGTCTTTCCCGAATAGGACACGGGCGTAACGACGTCCGTTGAAGAATGGCCCGATTTCCCCGCCTCCATCATCGGGAAGGGAACAGTCGACGCGTACCTCCCCGGACAATAGGCCGTCGAGGGACGACGACGACGACGCCATCGCGTTCTCCGCGCGGGGGATGGAAACGCGTATCAACGAATGGGAACAACGATTTTGGATGCGAATGTACGCCTCCTTAGTGATATCATCCATCCCCATCATCTTCTTCATCATCATGTTGCCGATATCCATCTTCCCGAATAGGTCCATTGATATTTATGGCGATTACCGGCGATGATGATGATGAGTTACACTTCGTTGTATTATATTCTTGAGGGGACGTGAAGGATGAGATTCTTCTTTCTTCGTCATCTTCTGTTTGTCTCATAATTAATATGGACATACGAGTTTGTCCATATAGGAATAAGTAGACCGGCGAATACCTAAGATCCATTGTTTTGGCCCTTCCCCGCCCCGCCCCGCCCCGCCTGACCAATAAGTCAAGGACGATGAGGCCGGCAAGGATGTTACCACGGGCCCTCCGCATTGCGCTACTGTTCTGCTTCTCAATATATCATCGTCGTCATCATCATCATGCGGACGGATTCGTCCCACCGCCATCCCGCCAATGCCACTCGGTTTCGTCGATATCCTCGTCGTCCGTCGTCGCATCGTCGTCGCCTCCCATCCTTCGATGCCGACGACGACCACCCCCATCGCGACTCGGCGCCGTGATCGACGACGACGACGACGACGACGACGGTCCATCGCCGTCTTCCGAGTCCATCGCCGTGACGATCGACACGACCCTGTCCGAATATAACATACGCAGATTATTCGCATGGATCAAACGCGTCTTCGAATCCGACGGGACTGATACCGACGACGTGTACGCGTATTATTACAACAACATCGAATTAGCGATAGCGGCATCGTTCGGAAACAATCTACCGAAGGAATCCCTGCCGGCGAAATTGCTGGACATGGCCATGAGGAAGGAGGGATTAGCATCGATGAATGATACGACGACGGACGATGATGATGATGATGATGATGATGGGGAATGGGCAAACAGGCCCGTCGGGGATGCCATCGGACGACGGGATAGGGAATCGGCGAGCCTCGGGGCGATGGGAGCGGCGCAGTGGTCCGGACGGTGGATGACCCGTCCTCACTGTGAGTTTCTTCGTCCTTCGCACGCCGCGCGGCTCTCGTCATAATATTTCCACATCACATAATATCTCACGCCGATGTTCGCCGCCCGCGGGGGGCATGCATCGCTCGATGTCATTCCATGTCGCAAAAACGCGCGACGAAAAATATATAAAACAGCGTTGCTCGACGTCCGGGATTTCGATTCCGTCGACGATTGGATAAGTACATTGCCCCGGGGATGCAAGCGCACGCTGAGGAAGGCGACGCCGCGACTCCAAAATTTCACCGTGTCATCCAGGCCGATACGGGGGGGTCATCCGGCGCCCCATTCGAGTTACGCCCACTTCCGATGCGTCGTGCGGCACGAGGTGCGATTGTTATCGAACATGTACGGATCGTCCCCGAACGCGTTCGTTAGCGCCCTCGCCGAGGCGATAAGTCGCTTCATGGGCACGACGCGAATGGCGGGGACCGTACGGGAATATCGCGATGCGGACACGAACGCCGTCATCGGCTTCGCCCACGAGGTCGCGAAGGGCAGGACGCTGCGGGGACAGTGGTTCTACTGCGACGACGACGCCTCGTCGCGATACGTTTGGTTCCACTCGGTATGCGATCTGGTACGGAGGGCCATCGAGGACGATAGGATCGACGTCGTGGACCTTGGCCCGAGCGGGAGCGATGCGTTCACCGAACTGAAGATGAAGTACGGCTTCGAGAGCGTCGTCGATTGGCCTGCCGTCGCCGATTACGGCGGCGACTTCATTTACGAGGACCATCAGAACGAGGTGGAAACGATGGGGGATGACATGATAAGGATGATCGAGGCGCTTACGAGACGTCAGGCGGATAGGGAGGCTAAGCGGGATGATAAAGACTAGAATGGAACTTATAATTTTCTCGAGGAAAAAAGCATGCATGTTATTTATCTTTCCCGAGCTACCTAGCTAAACTGCCTGAGATCTTTCATGAATATGGATCCCCTCTCGTAAGAAACATCAACCGACCCGGCCGCCATCTTCACGAGCAAATCTGCCACGTCCTCTGCTCCGTCGACGAACTGCGAGGCGTGGCTCGGCTTCTTTCCTACCGTGGCTGTAAAGGCAAACATGGGATACAAATTCTTACATCGCACGCTTTGAGGTTCGACAAGGAACGAAAGTGATGCTGGTACTGCGCCTGCGGACATCTGAAACACTGGCGGCGATGGCTCCACGTTAGCGTAGTCTTCACCCATTTCGGAAATGAAAGAAAACACAGACTAAATACAGCGTTTCGATTATGGAACGAAACACAAATTCGGTGATGGTGAGGGGGGGGGGGGGGGGGGTGTTCGAAACAAAAAAAAAAGACCCGCAACGCCAAGGGTTCGACTCACAGTGAACATTTTCTCGTCGGATACGTCATCGCCCACGCAAAGAATGAAATCAATCCCTGCATTGCCGTCCCTGGCCGCGACATCACGCAGTATTTTCTTCACAATGATCCCCTTGTTAAGCCGTCGTGGGATAACCTCGACTATCCCCTTCAGATTGACGAACCGGACGTCGTACGCAGCCAATGCCCTCTCAAGTTCTACCACTAGGTATTTTGCATTGAGGCTGCCAAATTCGGGATCACAAGAAAAATACGACCAGCCGACGCTAGAGTGGGCTATCTTTATGAAAGATCCACTCGTCCTTGCTGTGTACTTCGACATTATTGGTAGCGCTACCTGGATATATCGTGCATGAACGACGAACACAGCAAGTACAACAAAACATAAATAAACGAGAAATAAAAAAAGTAATGCACTATTATTGCCTTACCCTTTTCACCGAGTCCCAGTCGACACCAAGATCCAAGGCTAGCCAAGTTCTTGGCCCTCCATCAGTTGATGGCGGCGAGAAGCATGATCCATTGCTTGCCGCCAAACCTAGACCCGGAATATTGCCAATCGCCTTTTCGACGTTCTCGCTGTTGTCTCCGCCTGAATGAAGGAAGTAAGCACGCAATTAGAGTATGGCGAAGAGGACTACAGCTGTTGCGATCACGACTATCACTTACTAACAACGAAGACGGTGTTCTGAGGATCTGCACATAGTTTTGCCAATGACTGGCGCACGGCTTGAGGCGGAGCATCCCCGGTAGAGCCAAAGACATCTCGCTTCAAAATGGTACCGACATCCTCCTTTATGACAATTGTTCCGTTGAAGTCCAATATAATAATCCTCCTCGAGGACGACTTGTACGCGGAAATTACAGACTTCGGGTCGAGATTGGTAAATTGCTCCTCCCGCTTGATTTCCAGGAATTGCGCCACATTTCTATTCTTCGATGAAAGCAGCTTCACCTTGGATACATCATCGTCGTCGTTTATATGCACATCGCGTAAGATGTTTTTGATCCATTGGGCAGACGAGGAAGACGACACGAACTCAATGTCACGAAAGTGTCTCCCGCCCCTTTCATCCTTGCTCATCGTCAGGGCTTTGTCGATAGTTGCCAAGGTGTTTTTCATATCGTAAGGACTTATTCGAAGGGCTCCGTTGAGGATAGAAATGACCGCCGTAAATTCGGACGCAATCACAATGCCTGGCACATCCAGCCCCTTCTGGGCGTAGATATACTCCAGCGGCCACAGATTCAAACCGCCACGAACCTCGGTGTTCAAAAGACAGTCGGACGCCCTCCAAAGGGCCAAGCGTTGATCCAATGGCAAGGTGCTGCCGTGCACCTCCTCATAATCAATGACCGCATCACCGTACTTGGACTTGATTGATCGCACCATCGACCTGATCTCGCGAAGTGACTTTGACTCATCCGACAACCGGGCTCCGGGGATCAAACATCTTTGGACCAGCACAAGCGTAGTCCTCCATGTGGGGGAGTCTCGTAGGAGCCTCTCGTAGGCTGACAGTTTCGGTCCTACCCCAGAGAGGTATTGAGCGCAATCGAGACCGGCAATTATGATTCTGCCGGCGTGCTTTTTTCGCAGCGTGGCCTCACCGTCAATCGTTGTTTGGAGTTTCATCGCCGCTATGTTAGAAACGCGAGAGAACAAGAAAACGACATGTAAGCACGAGGCATTAAAGACAAGTGCGGACAAAGTAGAGCCATCAAGAGAGGGAGTGCGGATCTCTCACCGCTGACCAACGGAGGCTCTATGGACACGCTGCTCATTGTCACCGATACGATCCTCTTCTTGTACTTGATCCCGATCAGGCCCCCCTCGAAGCTTTCGTGTGCCACGCCGAGGATACGCTTGGCGCTGGACAGGAAGTGTCTCGCGTCCGTGAACCCGTGAAAGCCGACGACATCGGCGTTCAGCATCCCCTCCAATATGTCCGGACCGCACTCCATTTCCTTGAAAATCATGCTGGGAGGGAAGGGAACGTGGAGGAAGAATATCTTCTTTGTCAATCGTACGCCAGATCCGTTGGCCCTCCTTTCCTCGTCGCCAAGGAGCCGAGGCATGAGGGAAAGGTGATAATCGTGGACCCAAACGATGTCATCCGGACGGACCATACCGGCAACCTCCCTCGCGAATGTGCCATTCACGATCCTGAAGGCCTCGTACCAATGCCCGACCTGACGCTGATCCCACGAGCTTCGCACGTCGCGAAGCGTCCCGTCCGGCTGGAGCCTGATGGACGTGGAATTCAGGTCGATCGAGAAGGCCGGATTGCGCATGTCCAGTAGGTCAACGTGATGGAAGGCCTGCCACAGGACCTGCTTGCAGAAACCCATGTAGTGCGCGTCACGCACGTCGTCGTCGAAGAAGAGGGCCGTGCAGTCCATGGCCGACAGTACGGACTGCAGTGCACGCCTGTCGTCATCGTCGACTGTCATCGAGTTGGCCAACGTGACGGTACCGACCCAATGGGGATTGTACGCCGCGACGAAGGAGCTGTCCTCCGTCTTGGCGAGGAGGGATTCCGCCCACCTGGCGCTCCATTTCCCCGTAGCGGCGTCCTTCGACACGATCACGGGCAGGTGGTAACACACTATGAAGATGCGTCGACCGCCAACGCCTCGTGGTCCCGATTTGTCAATCATCTCGTCGACCTCGGATGTCGCACCCATGGTCGCATCGCCATCCTCCTCCTTCGACTCCGAGGAAGAAACCGCCATCGGGGCGTGTACACCATCTCCCACCTCCTCACCGGCTCCCGTCCCTCCTCCATCGCCGCGCCCACGATTCCCGAGCCTCTCGAGCTCGCGAAAAGGTCCGAACGTGACGTCGTCACTATCGTTCCAGTTATCGATGAGCACGCCGTCCTCGGTAAACAGCGCGGGAGGATGGGGGGGGGTGGCGGTGGCAGAGGCACCGCCGTCCCCGTCGTCGTCCATCCGTTCGCTCGATCGTCGAACGATCGTCCTTGACGTATCGACGTCGACTCGTATCGTCCGATAGGGCAAGTTCGCGAGGGCGTGATCCGTCGGCACGACGACGAATCCGCCCCCTTCGCCCGTGGACGTCGTCGTCATCGTTGCGGTCGACACGTCGCCCCTTCCCCCCCCAAAGCCACCACCTCCACCCCCCCCTCCCTCTCCTCGTACGGAGAAGGGATCCTCCCACAGCGTCGGGGGGAATTCGTCGTCGTCTTCGTCGCTGACGACGCGGTCCTGGAAATATGCGTCATCGTCTCGATTCGTTAGATTCCCAGAGGAATGGGCGCCTCCGGACGTCGCTGTCGATATCCTAGTCCCGAGCATCATGTCACGAACATCGCTGACGGCGGCGCGTTCGGCCGTCGTCGTTCCCGCCGCCGCGGCCGCGCCGGGCGTGGCGACGAGGTAGCGATACCTGTGACATATCGTCCCGCCGATGCCACCGCCCACCGTTAGCACGATCGGCCTCCTCGTCCTCCACAGCGGATACGTATCGGGACACGTCACCATCTCGACGCTCGACGGTGCGCATTGTGCGTGCGAGCGGGGATCGCGCACGCCGCATCCCTGGTACCCGTCGACGTGCCCCTCCTCCCCCCCCCTCCCCGGAATGACGACGTCGACGAGGACGTCGTCCCCCCCATCGGTCGACGAGCCGCGACGCCACTCGGTGGGATCCCACAGGTGGGATCCTGTGACTCGCAACGTCGATCCGATGGGCAATGCCGCGCGGCACGCGAGGTGGACGCGAACGACGCGGCCGTGAGAAATGGTAGGGGTCGGGGGGGTGGTGAGGGCGGGGGACGATGGGCATTCAATCATTTTTTATTTTCGTTCTCTCCCGGGATTGCAGGCCTTTCCTCTCTCAACAGAGAAAATGATAGGGAAAGCGAGGAGGAGGGAGGCGATTCCGAACCTTGCTTTTGGAGGATTGGATAATGATGATGATACAAACGACGGCTTTCCCTACATACTATTTTTGTCTTGCCTTCCGCGGCGGTGTCAAAAAACGTGCGTTTTGCTCCCCGCGCCGCCCCGCCATTTACTAGCTTTGCTCCCGCCAAAAGTTCCGAGCAATGATACCCCCTGTTGAGTTGCAGAATGCTGATACAAAAGTACCAGCTCCTTCATCTAAGCGTGAGCGAGTTGTCCCCGTACC
>JALLBA010000477.1:0-17603 GCA_036939675.1 Cyclostephanos invisitatus
TTCCTATGCGTATGCGCGTATACGGCTACGGGTCAAAGAAATCACAGCCTTAACCTGGAACCGTTTAACAGTAATGTTTCACGTAGGAAGTAGTGAAGTATTTTTGTGGTGGGGAGAGAATTCTGAAAAATCAGGTCAGACATCATGGCACGAGGCAAAGGCAAACGCGGCGGGGGCAGGGGAGGCGGCAAACGCTTCGCCGCACAGTCGGCAGAAGAGATCGAACAACGCAATGCCCGCCTAGCGGAATTCGATGCCGCGCGGGCGAAACGTCGAGCGGACGCCGACGACGAGGACGGCGATGATGAGGACGGGTCGGTGGACAGCGCCCAGCGCGAGGCCGAGAGGGAGGCCATGCTCGTCGGACGACGCGTGGCCGAAATCACCGTGGCCGATGAAGGGGACGATGATGACAATAGGGTCGAGAAGGTTTACAAGCCAAAGGGAGTGGAGGGTTTGTTCGATGTGGAAAATCCAAACAAGGCCCCGGTGAAGATGACGAAGTTGAAGGACATGGGGACCGAGGTCGTACCGATGACGAGGAGGGAACGCGAGGAGAAGGAGAAAGAGGAAAAGGCAGCCGCGTACCGAAAGCGCCATGAGGCGGGTCTGACTGAAGAATACAAACGCGATATGGCGAAGCTAGCTGAGGTGAAGGCACGACGGGAGGCGGGCGAGGCCAGGGCAAAAGCCGAGAAGGAGGCAGCCGAGCAGGCCGAGGCGGATAGGAAAAAGGCAGCGGAGGCCGCGAATGCAGCGTTTTCAGACGACGAGGAGGAAAATGGTAAGAAAAAGAAGAAGAAGACGAAGCCCGTCATTCCAAAACTTGACAAAATCTCAATTAAGAAGATGAAACCAGCACAGCTTAAGGAGGCCTTAAAGGAGCGCGATTTGGAAATTCAGGGGAGTGCGAAAGAATTGATGGCAAGGTTATTGACATATGAAGAAAATCGCTAGCGTAAAAATAGACGATATCATGCAAGTTTTACGATACTAAGCCAGAGCCACGAAAGAAGCATCGTGACTTCTTCGGCATCTTATTAATATCATGACATTATAATCCTATTTAACCTGAGGATTTTTTACTGCCCGAACTCTTAGCCTTCGGAATATATCAATAGCGATTTGCACTGAAAGCTCGGGAATATGAGCTTCTGAAAAAAATATGAAGGGTTCTGGGTACTGTGTGGAGTGGTGGTGGTGGCGGGGGGTAAAATTCTGGGGTTGGCTTAAGATGGTTTAATCTGACTTATTGTCACCGTGACGTAAGAGATTGATAGTGTAGTATGCCGGCAACGATGCCAGCAATCCAAGGGAAATAAATCTCACTGCTGCCGTCACCTTCACAGCTGCACCTGTCCATTGCCGCTCACACCGGTTGGCTCATGTTGAGGGTGTGAGAATAATGGGTGCCAAAATTGCAATATTTTACTGCACGGATAGCCTACGCTTTAGGCAATCTTATGCATGTTGTATTGCACAATTGCTTATTCGCGTGCCAAAAAAACACATAAATAGCTTAAAATCACAGAAGACACTACACGAAAAAAGTTGCTCCAAGAGACTTATGTTTCTTTCGGATTCGATATTTGCGTGTATATGATGTGTCGAAGTTACAAAATCACCCCCTTTAATCACCATCATCTATGATGTGATTCTAATGAACCTTTGCCTTCCCATTTCCACTCGTCCTTGATTTCTCACCTTTGGTATCCTTCTTAGCGCCGTTTTCACCTGTCTTCTTAGATCGCCCCCCTACTAGAAAACGCAACGGACAAAAGAACCAGAACAACGAAAAAACCATTCCGATAACTCGAAAGATAATGGAACGGCTCAAGATAATGACCAAAACTATCACCGCCCTAGTCAATTTCTCGACGGCCCAATCCGGGTCTAGCGAAGCTTTGTTCAGCGTGCCATACAGCCAATTCGGCAACATCTTTTTCTGCTTGTCTTTCTCAAGCACGACGTTTGATGTCTCCCGCACGAGGGCGACGGCTTGGGAATGCGCCATTCGAGCACCGTCATGGGATTTTTGGATCGCCACCGCGGCCTCACTTTCAATTCGTCGAACGACTGGCGAGACGTGCTCTACGTAAGCGGGGAGGATGTTTTGATTGTAAATTGGATATATGCGCTCATTGTACAACGGGAGGAGGTTCTCCGTCACGGGCCCCTCCAAATACTTCGCGTACAAGGCCGCAACCTTATCACGAGCCTCGGCGATGACCCTCTCGACGGCGGGCAGAAGATCTTTCTCGATATATTGCATGACGTCCGCTCCTGTTTTCTGCAATGTTTCTACTTGAGCATTGAGAATTTCATGAACGGAATCAAGTCCCCGACTTGCACCGTCAAATGCATTCATGACAAGTCGTCTACTATCCTCCTTTATTAAAGTGGTGTTGCAGTATCCCTGCTGCTCATGCGTTTCTTTCCAGAACGACACTTCCTAAGGTAGTTGGTGTAATACGAAAATATGGACCAATATTCAGATCATGATCAAACAAAAGGTGCCTAAACTCAATTGTAAAGGCCGAGACTGCTCACTCACCTTTTCAAGTTCGAAGCTGCTCGTCCGCGCCAGCTCGAGATCACCACGGAGACTTTTTTGTAAACTCGCCGCCTCGGTTATCAATTCGTTCATTCTTGACCGGAGTCGTTCGTTTTCCCCTCGCTCTTCTGATAAAATGAGATCCTTCTGAGCGATCGCGACTTCCATTGCATGTGCCATCTTCTTCATCTCGTTGTCCATAGTTTGTTTCAATCTCTCGATTTTTTCGGCATGGGATTTCATTAAGTCAGAAAGCTTCGTCTGGTGTTCATCGTGAATGTCATTTATCTCTTTCGTCTTGAGGTCCAGCTCCCGCCTGGCTTGTCCCTTCGCCGCCTCAATCTGATCGTTGGCGTGTTTCATAATGCTCTCCCGATCCATGTCGGACTTGGCCATGCACGAATCCATCCTGGCGTCAGAATCCTTTCTCATTTCCGCGGTGATGCTACTGTGCCTCGCTTCGGCATCGTTGAGACTTTTCTCCAACTTGGCGATCCGTAACTTCGCCTCCCTCTCTACCTGTGAGATGGCGTCGGCCGTCGTATTCCTGAGCGCGTCGATTTTGACCTTGGACGCTTCCCTCTCCACCAACAGAGAACGTTCGACATCCTCCTCAATGGCCTTGATCGCGGTCGCGTGTTCCGACCTCGCGTCGGCCAGCGCGCGTTCTACCTCGGCCACTCGTTCCGCCGCCCTCCTCTCACGCGCATCGACCTCGCCCTGGAATTCCTCCGTCTTATCCTCCAGCTCCTTCCTCAATGCGGCGATTTCTCCGCCGGCGACGTCGAGACTCGAGTAGAGATCCTCGATCTGCGTCGAGAGCAGACCCGCCGCCTTGACGACGGAATCCAACTGTGCGGCGACCGCCGCCTTCTCCTCGTTCGCGAGGACGAGGGACTTGGCCATTATGGAGTCGCACGTGGCCGGCTCCTTCTCCCGTTTGGTCGACGACGAGTCGTATGTGGTAACGGTACCCATCGCCGCGGAGTTCAGCTCGTCGACGAGACGCTTGGCGTTCGAGACGGCGTCGTCCTTCTCGTCGCCGCCGGTCGTCGGCGGCGGATCGACAACGACCTTGTTGTTGTTCCTGCCGAAGAGCGCCGCGGTGGACGACGACAACGCGAGAAGTATCAGCAGGGCAACGAGTTGTAAGGGAGACCTTGCAATCATCCCGAGCTGCCTCCTTTTCGTTGCCGGCGGCATGGTTCAAAACAATTGGGGCGAAGTTGTACGTGGATGGGAAGAGGGCAATCGAAAGATCTTTCGTGGTGCACATGGATTAAATTACACGTAAGTATCTACTGATTCCTATGTTGGCACAAATAAAAAGCAAACAACAAACAACGGCATCGTAGCCACATATCATCGATCGTCAACAATAAATTGACAAGACCCTTCCATAGTAGGATTTACCCCTTCCAACACATTAATCAACTTTGACCGCAAGCGTCACATTTCTCAGCTGGTCCTCGCCTATGTACCATTGACGAATGCCTCTCGTGCCAATCCCGGAAAGCTGCTAATCTGCTTCCGCATGCGTTTAGGTGCATTATCTCCTGACGACGCGATATAAAATAAGTGGATGAGTCTAGGATCGCCATTTAATATCCGATCTAGGTAATACGAAGTTCTCCACGTAACGAGGCAAAGTCCGACAGTGACAAAGAACCCACCTATCCAGCCGGCAGATTTAAATACGTATGGGAGACCAAGCATGCCGACTCCCTGCGTTCACGAAAGTGATGAATATCATTGCTTCAGATACAGCATGACAGTAATCACAAAATTCTGTGCTAGAAGGTACCGAGGAGGAAGAGCTCACCATCAATATATTCGCCATGTTGAAAGTGCACTGCACAAAACTCGATTTATTATCTGCAATCCCTATCGCGCCATGCTCCAACTGAGTCTCATGCTTCCTCTGCTTGTCTACGTGCCTCTCTCTACGAAATCCCGGTGACCTAGTGACATCGTGAACGGCTTGCCTCGCGGCACTCAAATCTGCCGTATGTATTATATAATGGCCTTCGGACGTTGTGAGCCTGCCCTTCTTTCCTCCGGATTTTCCGGCTAAGATCTGCTGACGATAAGCGTGCGCGTCTAACCTACCCGGCTTGGGGGTCGGTATCGCCGTGTTTTCATCGTCGAAGGTATAGTCGAGTGATTTCAGTTTAACGAGGCCTCTCTTTACCCATGCTGGCGTCGAGGCCAGGAAAGGAGTGTGCGTTTCACTCTGCTCGGGGGTAAAGAAAGGGGGAGCGAGGAGCCAGCGGATTCAAATCTCGCTGAGCGCAACATACCATACGAACCTGGACGCATATGTACTCACCTTGTTGTACCTAGCTCTAACTCCAGGACTCTTGGTGTAATTATCTATGCTCTTTTCGTCCATGATCGGCCCTGCCAAAATTTGTATACCCCTATCAAAGGTGGCCGGCCAAGGCCTGTCCAATTCGTCCTTGGTAATGTCATCGACGGTAGATTCTAAATTGTCAGTTGAAAAAGTGTCCTTGGGCGAGGCTCCGGTGGTGGAGGAATTGGCGTCACTCCCGCCCCTGATGAGGGACGACTTTTCGCATGCAAAATTAAACGACGGTTCTTCCGCGTCGGAGTTCATGGTGTTAAGGATCTAATGACAGGAGTGTGAAAATTTGGTGCGTGGTTTGGATGAGATTACTGCCAATGCCAAGGAGCTTAACATCTTTCTCTCTTCGCAGCGTTGGGTTTTTGCTCACATGGGAATGTGGGGGATTTGGAGTGATGGGGGCGCGCGGGCGCGCGCAATGAATCGAACCCGGGACTGGGAAGACGGGTGGGACTCAACCCACACCACACTCGCTGAAATGCCATAATAATCCTCGCTGAAATAAAATTCCCGGTCAATCAGTACAACAAGTTGAACCGCGATCTTTCATGCGTATTACGACAGCACTGCTGCAAATCACTTGACAACATTTTTATCACGAACCATGATGAAGCTCGCCCTCCTCGCCACCCTCCTCACCGGCGCCGCCGCCTTCGCCCCCGCCCAGACCGGCAGCAAGTGCTCCACCGCCCTCAATGGAGCGTTCGACAACGAGATCGGCGCAGCCTCCCCCGAGCTCGGGTGCTGGGATCCCCTCGGTTACGTCACCGATGGCGACAGGAAGCGATTCGATCACCTCCGCGGCGTCGAGCTGAAGCACGGACGAATTGCGATGCTGGCGACGTGGGGGTATGCCACGACCTGGTCCGGCGCACGCTTCCCCGGCTGCGAGGATTTCCCCGCCGGACACGAGGTGAGAAAATCGTGGTTTTATTCGACCATGTTTCTGCCAGTGCTTTCGTTTATATTCCCCCCGTGTACTATGTCGAAACGAGGGTACTGATCACTAGTGCATCACTTGTTACTACTTCTACTCGTGTCGATCAAACGTCCGCAGACCGTTCTCAAGATTGGTGCCGAGAACTTGATCCCTGTCCTCTTGACCGCCGGACTTTTGGAGCTCACCTGGAAGCAAAAGGCAGGATCGTTCCCTGGAGATTTCAGTAAGCACTTTTGTCCGCTCTCGTACAATCGCTCGAACGCTGGTCTAATGTTATTCGAATCATCCCGCTTGAACACCTTGCAGGTGCTACCGCGTTCCCCGTCGGATTCGGACCTTTTGCGCGGACTGAGGCCGACATGATCGACCTGAGGACCAGGGAGCTGAACAACGGCCGCGCGGCCCAGATGGGCATCCTCGGAATGATGGTCCACGAGCAACTCGACGGAAAGCCTTTCATCTTCTTCGATAAGTTTGAAATTTACACCCCCTTCGGCAACTAAAGATATGATATTATTGTGTAGCGTATCTTTTTCTTGAACCGGAATAATGTGTGGCGAGAAACGTATGGTATCACATTACAGTGAGGTCCTGGAAAAGATAGATTCAAGCACAGCCAGATATCGTACCCCTGAATATAAAGAGTCACTGCATAGGGAGTTGGGGCTCAAACATGCGAGACTCATCTTGAAGCTTGGGTTTAATCCTCCTTAAGGCCTCCAGCATTGGTAATTTGGAGAGAGGAAGCACCGCCGATAATTTCTACAAATTATAATCAATCTTGATTTTTTGAGTGGTATTCACCTACTTATTCAAGTATTGATCATTTGGATTCCTTCAATCTAATTTCAGTGATCGCAGAAATTGCAATAGTGCATATCGCATCCATGGCAATAATTGTCGACCAATCAGGAGCCAACGCATGATTGGTTGTCGCATAGCTCACAATAAACCACAGGGTTGCAAGATTCGCAGTAAACGCTTTTGCATTGGACGCAAACGTCAAGACAAAAGTTGTCCTTGCAATCTTCACAGACGGTTCTTACACAACTGTAGCAAGTTCTCGTCTGCAGCCCGTAATTAATTCCTGCAGTGCAAATCATATCATGATCAACAAAAATACCCTTGCAAGACAAACAACAATTCTCTCGCCGACTCAAGAATGCGGTGTATTTCTTCAAAAATTCTTGGAATGCGCAAGAGGCGCCGGCGAGCCATCTCTCTGGAAACTGCAAATGTTTGAGCGCACTATTACTGTCCAAAATGCTATTCAGGACAAGAAGAACAATCTCCTCGCATATTCGGTGCATACATCCTGTAGAGTATGGTAGCTCGTGCTCTGCGACCTGACTAAGGTCTAACTGTTCCAAGACGACAGATCTACGTAGGGGATCCAATCCAAGACCGGTCACTTGCATGCAATGCGTGACCTTCAGTTTCCTCAAATTGCTGACAGCGTCGACGCAAGTTAAAATGCCGTGAAGATCATCATCCGTCAATCAGACTCGTAAACACTTTTCAATGTCTAGAAAGTCGATATCCTCCCATGGACTTTTGCTAGACCCTCCCGCACAGGACGCAACGATGGCATCACTCATCGTCGAAGTCCGACCACTGTTCGCAGACGAAATTGCGACGGCGAACAATGCCACCGACGGCCTCGGCAAGAAGTCCGCGACAGCTGCCAGGAGGTCACCCGGAAGGTCAGAAAGTTGCAGATCAAATCCGACGGAAGGATGGGCTGTCCTTCTGCGTTTGTTACCGCAGTTGCCTTTGCCAGCGCTTGTTAGATAGGTGTAATCTTGATTATGGTAGTATGCCCTGTTAAAGTCGTAGTAGATGTTGATGTATGGGTAGCTAAGATCTGCGCCGTAAGCGCCGTTGTCTCGAAGATGGGTGGATGCGAGAGCTACATCATTTTCACTGCTGCCGAAGGAGAGAGAAGCTGCTGCACACTGCGCTTTCGCCAACAATGACATCGTGGATTAGCTGGCTCTCTACCCTGGGCCTATCTTCTCCACGCTCTCCGCCCTGTGCAGATCAGAGGGGACTTTCACCGCAAAGAATGGGAGGATATAGATTAGTTTCCGGCGAAGGGCGTCGATTTACTGAGGTTGGGGCTGGTCTTCAAAGCGGTTCGAGTGAGTCTGGGCAACATCTTCTGGAGAGGATGGTTTGAAATTAAAATCTGATGACCTTTCGTCCCCCTAGTCCTGCGTGGGAATTCAATTACATTGCCGAAGTCACAACAAATCCTGGGGGCGGCTTTGTGTACTATTGTTGTTGTCGCGTGATTGCGCGGAAATGCTAGGAAATGTTATAATAATAGTGAAAACCATTTTTCCAGATTTAAGTAACGTACATGACTTAAACATCATGGTCGAACGCCTGGATGCGATGAATTCCGTAGCTACTTCATTGATGATCAGTAGCAAAGACGAGAGAGATGACAAGCCACAGTATCTTTTTAAACAAAAACGAAGGTACTGGGAAGCACGATCGAGCCTCGTTGAGCTAGACGCCAAAGACTCTTCCACTGATTGCAATCTAAATCTCGATGTCCAGCTGACTGAATCGACTACATCGGAACAAGACTATAGCGAATCAAAGGCAACAACAGACACTACCACTCAGGGCTGCTTGAACAACAAGAGCAGACCTTTGTCCTCTTCGATTTCAACTTCATCGTACAGGACGGCCAACGATTCTGAATCGTCATTTTCCTCCAATAGACGAATCGAAGGTGTCAGTAATCAAAAAGATGGCAGAACTCTCTCTTATATGATCACCCATTGCTTAGTATGCTGTTGGCCAGCCGTACAAGACGAAAAACTTCATTATAATTGCTTTGTCGCAATCGATGTTCCCTTTTCTCCTCACTCAATTCCAATGGTGGAAACTAGCGAGAAACAACACGAAAATGTTGAAAAACAAGTCACCAACGGGAATTGACGCCGATTCAAACGCCAAGTCAAACGGAGCTGATGTATGTTCCAACATCCAGGGCGATCATAATTGAGAATGTCCCCGTAAGCACACCAAGCACCGCTCGCCGTGGTTGGAATCTGGTCCAACACTCTACGAGCAGATCCCATGAACCGACAATTGTCACCTCTTGAGGAAATGTTGAAAGCAATCCAATCAATTACCCAGAGACCACATGAAATTCTCAATAGCATCAAAACCGAGCATTGGTCACCAACTAAGAAGAAAGTGGCCGTCAGGACCCCTCCAACCGTGACCTCGATGTCAACATCCAGGAAGACCAATCGACTCTGGCGAGATGACTTCTTACAAAAAAGTCCATCGTTCACCAAGGCACTGAGACGATCCGGTCGACACGGAAAGGTGATCATTCAGGGCTGGGTTGCCTTCCGGGGCGATATCCCATGGAAGGAGATCATTCGCAATCCCAAGCGTTGCGATTTTCGATACGTCGTCCTGCTTGACGACAAGCCCCTGCTGCATTTGTTCAGATCCAGGGGGACGAAAACGAAGGCGAAGCGCGACCTCCTTCACGATTGCAAATCCCTGGACCTCATGGGTGATATTGGCGTGAGGGTGAATCTCGTCTCGAAGGAGATGGGTAACGAGGTATGCATTTTCGATCATGAGACTGGAATTGAACACTGCAGTCTATTAGCCATCCCCATGCCGCAATGCTTTTTCCTCGACGGTCATCGATCGCGCCTCGCGAATGACGAAGCGCTGAGGGGCGTGTTCGAGCCGTACAGGAAAGTTGTGAAATTTGCACCGTCGTTTCACTATGACGACGGACAAGTCATTGTAGATGCGACCGCCGCCAGCCGTCCGTCGCCGGTGGAACAAAACGACGTCTCGAGACATTTGCTATTCACGATCGATGTGGTAATCAAATTCCCGCCGCCACGAGCCACCGAAGTCCCAATTCCGCCTGCGAATGTGGAGGGGGTTGTAAACACTAGCCCAATGCGTGTAGATATGGGTAACATTTAGAATATGCCATTTGACTTTACGCCGTACGAATCCATAATTCATACATCGTTCTCTTTCACCATGATCCTCCGCCTCCTCCCCTCACGCCATTCCACGTTCTCCTTCCACACGCTCTTTTCATCGCCCTCGTATATCTCCTTCTTCCATATCGGTACCCTCGCTTTGAGCTCATATATCAGGTACTCCGTGCATCGCATTGCCTCCTTCCTATGCGGCGAATTGCATCCCACGACGACGCTCGCCCCCCCCACCGGACAGTCCCCCAAGAGATGGGATGCCACGAGCCTCTCAACGCCGGGAAACATCGCCCTGGCATCGCGGCATATGGCATGCAATTCTCGCATCGCCATGGGCGTGTACCCCTCGTACTCGAGACTCGTGACCACCTTGCCCTCGAAGTTGTTCCGGGTGATCCCCACGAAGATCGACACCGCGCCGCACCCGGGAGATGACGACGAGAGGAAGTCCTGCACGTATTCGAGCGACGGCAGTGTTTCGGATACCTGGATCAGAAGGGAGGAAGATGAGGACTCGTCGTCCGCCATGTTGTTATCGTCTTTTTCTGGTTGCCTTGACGGTTGGGGTATCGTATTCCTTTTCGTCACGTAGGAATTGTACAATAACATTCTACAAGAACTCCAAGAAAAGCGGGATGCCCCGCTCCACCACCCACCTATCCATGAGGAGGGAGAGATGTTGTATCACACATCTTGATGCTTAGAGGTTTCGATGATACGCAGATCTTCCTTAGTCCGATGACAGCGAACAGCAATGCTCCTATCGACGGATTCATGTTGTGTTGGAGAAATATGAGCTGGAGTGCACGCCGAAAAAAGGTGACACCGAAGATGAATGAGCGAATTGTGCTCCCACGGTGTCTTTTCCTCCAATCATTCATGTCAAGGTACGCAAACGTAGTACGCTTGAAATATGAAAAGAATATCATGAATGCGCATCGAGGGTGTGTGTTTTCCGAAACAGCAATGACTTAACGTTCGAATCAATTGTGGCGTATTGTCTACCCCCGTTCTTTTTTGCGCTAAACGAACGCGTCTCATTTACCCTTGAACTTAACAAACACGCGGTTTATTTTCAAGCATTAATTCGAGATCCACATTCTGTACTTTTTCTTTGATGCTTCCTTACAAATTTATCTTGCCTCGTCTTTGAAACCGCATTCGTCTGGCAAGGTTCCAAAAAAAATTTGAGGTGAATGATGTGAAAAATGGAAGAGACTAAGTAGTAACGATGGCTTGCCGTGGTCTCGGCAAATAACAACGTGTTACCCCGTGCGCGGTTGGCTATGGAAATCTCCCCATGCCGGATACAAGGAATGTCCCCCCGATATCGGCGATCTTATTCATTAATAAAGGTGAGCGATGGCGACCGACTCCATTCGAACGAAAAACCGGATTATGTATTACGCGCGAACAATGTGATTGTTTATCATTGAACAATGAACGAGAGTGACGGCGCATCAAACCCATGATTGTGTGCCCTGTCATCCCCGCTTAGCGCTAGAAGAACGCGTCCCATTTGCCCTTGAACATGACACATGCATACACGCGTGCTATTTATGTCCAAGCTTTACTTTGAGATCCACATCATTCTCCTTTTTTGATTCATTAGTGCTCATAATCATGCCTGCCATATTCTATCAATCCCAAGGCGACGTGAAGTAATGTGCCGACGAATATTGGATTTGAGAAACGTTGGTGATGGATAATTTCGTCTGATTCCTTGAACGAATCTGCCTCCACGAAGGAGCTATCGAAGAGTGTTGTCACGTGGATAACGAACGTATTGCCGCGATGAGAAATATCTGTTGGAATCAGCTCGCGCTTCGGTAATACAAAGCGGACTGCCGTGACATGATCGAACGCAATAATATCCACGCGAGGGCCGTTTCCGTTACGATGAATGCAATCATTATCATCCCGAGCACGGCGTCGAACGGCAGTATTATTTCTTGAAAGAAGCTGACGTACATCGCGATCCAAACCTGAGGAATGAACGACAGGAGGATGAATGCCGCCATTTCCGGCAGCTTGTCTCTCAGGACTCCCTTCATTCCGACGTATAGCCTCGGAATCTCCGCTATCAGCCAGGTGCAGTAGGCCGGGATCAGGAGAGATCTCTGGAAAGAATTGCAAAAGTGATAATTCCGGTACTTCTCGATTACGAGTCGCCCAATCAATAGCGTAAACACGAGGCTCAGGTAATAGTTGAAATGAATCAAAATGGCGAGAGGGAGCTTTTCGTCCTTTCGTCGTAGCAAGTCTTGGTCGAATGCCGTCATTGTTCTGTAGTACTGGGTGCGATGCGGAAGTCGTGATCGACAATTGCCAACTAATCATTGCCTCACGTCCAATAAATGTACTTTAAACCATTGACCTTCCTGATCAATTACTAACGACGCCTTCCCGGCGGAGTGAGGACTCGGCGGTCGTCTAGTCTGTCCCCGACGCAGCCGCAGACGCTGCCAAGAGACGTACCATGAAATACTTAAAATTTTATTAGAATAACAAATACTTTTGGAGAAAATGTTTAAATTCAAAGAAGGCAGAACGCAGCGACGGACAGACCTACGACGTACTTGGTTTTGTCTTAGCATCATAAGATGTTAAGACTAAATCTGCACTCAATAAATATGAGGTGAGGGGAATGGACAAATGAAGATATTGACCTTTCCACTCTCTTTGGTCCAGACACAGAGGCAATCATAGTTATGCTGGGGTAGGTGTATCCAAAACCAAGTACCGTCCACGGCACATTAGTGCGTGAGAGAGGAAGAAGACTTATCATGCTTAGATGCAAGACAATGAGAAGGCAGTTCTGGAAATTAGAATCAGAGAGGCCCCAGTCCCTAGTGAGAAGGGTATGCCAGCAACTCAACGGGTTTGCACTGGGGCTCTCATTCCACTACAAGAGGTCGTACCAAACCATTTTCAGTCAGACTCCCCATTTCGAAAATAGATTCGAAATGAAATCCCCAAATAACATTTGCTTCAAACATGGCTAATGGCCTAGAGCGTATTCGTATTTTGATTGCAATCCCTTCCCTGACAAGTTGGTCAGACTGTCTCACTCCTCCTCATTGAACATATGAATACCTCCATGTTACAGGCAGTAGGTTGCAAGCTTGAGAGTAGTGCTCGATCATGTTGAAGCGAGGGCATGCGCCCTTTGCATTCTCCACAGTTTTCCATCTATTCATTGCATTCTTCATGTTGCTGTCTAGTCCCGCTGCCCTTGCTCGTCCCTCCGCGGACTTCCGGAATGTTCGAAAGAAACCGTAGTTGACTTTGACATCATCGTTCTTGGCAATGAGGTCTGGATTCTCCTGTTGAATGATCTCGAGGAAGTGGTACAGAATCCCATCATACTTGTGCAAAAATGCCACGGCCCCGTTCGCATCGCCGAACGCGGGTCCGTGTGTGCGACCCTCTTCCTCTCATACCATGATCAAGGCTTCGACCCACCATTGGAGCATGATACCAGACATTGTTCTGCTTGCGAGAGTCATCATGTGGTTCTTCGTGCAGGTCTCTCCTTTGAAGTGGCCGATGAGACAATAAGAACATAGGGGGCATTAGAAAGGTCAATTCCGGGCTTCAAGGGATCGTGAGGTATTATTCCATCCCTCCCTCTTGAAATGTGCGCCCTCAATCCCGCCAAGTTGACTTGAAAAACTTCAGGACCTCTCAACGAGCCGCAAGTTGCGATCGCCCACCTTGATGTACTCTCGGGCCACTCATGCTTCTTCCTCTTCCGACTCACGTTGGATCATTTTCAGTAGTCTCGATATAGTAGCCAAGCTCAAAGGGAGATTTGCTTGAGAGGCAAATCCCATACGGATTTCAGAGCCCCGAGCAAAGAGCGCAAACCACTCATGTTGGGTTTCGCACGAAGTCCCTTTGGAGCGTCCAAAGCCCATCGAGAAGGCGGCGCCTTCCCCAACACCCTGTGGCGAGGACGCCCAAGATCTTGTGTATGTAGATCGTATCTTTCTCATGGAGTCGTACTGTATGTGAGACTGTCCTGCTAACCTGGGTCTAGCCAAGATGGAGTGATACAATTGGTCAATGGCGATGCTCATGCCCACAGGGTCCGACAAAGGGAAAGGACCTCTCTGGGGAATCGTCGGGGTCTTCCCGAATAGAGCACACTTTTTTACTAGGCGTAGCATTGCGGAAGCGTGAGCAGCTGTTGTAGTGATGGCCCGGCCACTAATGGCGTCCAAGTTCACTTGACGTATTAATTTGACATACATGTCATCCGACTTGGGCCTCGGCAGGCGGCTTTCGAGGTTTAACAACCAACAGCGCTCACATTGGAAAGGGATGGAAGCATGAGCTCCCCTAACTCCCTGGTTGATCTCATTCTCCTTTGACTTCTGCTTGAACCAAGGATTCCCTTCGATGTCCTTGTGAAGGCTGAGGGGGAATAACCCGACTCCAAGACACTCGTAACAGTTTGCATGCCATGTCATCTGACATGGCCCCCACCCGCCCCAGGATTCGCAAAAGTTCGCACAGAATATCCCGTCCATCCCCTTCACCGGACTTAAGCATTTCATGCAATATCCCTTCCAACTCCACCAACAGCGGCGTTCCTTGAAGACTCCAAGGTCTGCACCTGATGAAAGGAAGTGAAATACCAACAAATAGGGGTTCGTGCATTTCATGCGTCCACACGGGTGAGCCCACGGGGATGATAAATGAAATGTCAACGAGCTTGTAAAACATCCGCATCCAATGGGGGGAAAACAGTCTTGGGATCAGGAAGATATGGAAGGCGTCAGATCTTTTGTGGACAGCCCTCATGCATTCTTCCAGAGCTACATTGGCGATCGTGGTAGGAGGAACCCAAAGGTAGACTCATCCGTTCTCTGCATGCTGTGGGATCCATACCCCATGATGATCCTTTGTGCCACCCGTTATGCCATGACCCCCTTCGAACCAGTCCTCGAATGTCAGCATGGTCATCTTTCTCTTGAGAGCTTTGTAGACCCAATCTTGGACATAGTCCCTCAGCGCGGGCTGTCGCTCAAGTGCGGTCTTGGCTAGATCCACAAAGCTCAACATGCTGTGTCCCACGAGTACTCCTGCCGAGAGAACTCCGTGGGATAAGCCGTCCGTTCCTTGTGATATCATGCGTGTGCCAGCTACGTGAACGACGTGGAGGGAGAAGTCATAATCGAACTCTAACTTGCAAAGATTCAGCACCAATTCATGCAGGTGCTCCGAAGAGGAGCTGCCCTTGAGGAAGCAACTCTCCGCTGTTGAGTTATCCGTGAACAACCAAAACTCTGCTCCCTTGAGGTAGCCGGCTTCTGCTTCTTCCCTTGCTGCATCTACCAGATTCCTAAGCTCCCTGTAGTTGGAACTCTCATCCAGATCGCTTGGCCAGAGCCCTTATCGAATGAATAGGCCATTTGGTTGCTCTACGCTCGATCCGAAGCCTCCCGATGATGCATCACCAAAACCGTAATATGCGGTATGGATGTGCTTCGCGCTTTGGAGTCTCCTCAGGATAGGTCTCTCACTCTGGGTGAGATGGAGCAGAGCTTCTAGGTCCCTTCTGAGACGAGGGGCGGGCCTGATGGAGGCCCTCTCGCATCTTCCTCTCCTCCCAAGGATTCGTCCACTAGCTGCATCAATTTGAACTCCTCGCTTGTCAGAGCTGCCTCCAGCCTATCTGCTTCCTTTGCAGGGGGCGGGTCTCCGCAACGCTGCTTCCACCCCTGGTCATCCCTATTTCCAGAGACAGGTGAATCCCCTTGAGATAAGGCTTCAGAGTGGGGTAAGCTTGGGTGACGTACACCAAGAAACCCCTGTCCGATCGTAGGCATTTGAAATCCAGAAGAGTTTCTCCCGCGTCCAAGGTGGCTAGCCAATGCCGGCAGCACTCCTTCATTCTCTCCCACTTGTCTTGGGAGGTCAAGGTCACCAGTCCCACGTCCTCTTCATTGAAAACGCACGCGCCAGCCCAGACACCTGGGCATCATGATCCGTCAGGAGCCCTGACCTTCCTCAAGGCATCTTGGAGGCCCAGATAACTCTCCCTTGTGCTCAGCGCGTGCGCTGCAGCTCTCACCCTTTCCCTACTTGCTCCTGCCACTTGTTGGTCATCGACGAAGCACACAAAATCACAGGCTGGAGATCCGTCCTCTCGTCGCTTTGACAACCACCCTTCAGTCGGATCGTACATCGACGTCCCCGGGAGGTTGATGTGGTCAAACAGAAAAGCATTGTCCTTGTCGTGACGGTCCCCTTGGATGATTTCTTCTGCCACAGATACATCTTGACTGAGTTCTAAGGGGAAGCTCGAAAGCCCATTAGGGTCCTGTTCCAGCATACCCATCGATGAGCGCATTCTTCCTTGGACAGACCCAAAGGCAAGAGGTCGATAGCCGCGAACCACTGGATCTTGGGATCGAGTTGAAAGTTCAAAAACATCTCTCCCATGTCGCGGTCTTGTTGCAATGAGTTCGAGTCGAGGATCCGGTATAAGGACTTTGGGGACGGGAGCGCAAACCTTGGAGCCCAGACGCAGTCATTCAGCTTGTTGACGCCGGCATGGAACACCTTGGGGACTGCAAAAACTTTTTATAACTGACTCAATCCGGCCTGACGGGGGGGTGAGATAACCCTTCTTCAAGAACTTCATCACTTTACCCTTGATCACCTCCCTCTAGTCATCCTTCAGTTTGGGTTGTCTCTCTTGAGCCATGGTCCTCCGTCCATTAAGTACACATGGACCCCATCCCGTGCCTGCAAGCGGTAACAAGGAGGGAAGCAAACATAATGCAGCCTTGACCCTCCTGGGTATTCGAACCTGTCGTTTTGGCTCGCTCTCTCCATTATCTCTCGCATTGCCTCCAGGTGTGTCGAGGGTTGAACCTCTCCTTCGGTGGCTCTAGAACGCCAACGCGGGGGGGTCATCGCCCATACCAAATAGATCTTCAAGCCATCGAACGTGATTGTCTTGTTCGAAGGGCCCTCCTGCGTCTTGTAGTTCTTCCCTGGGGTACCCCCGTAGGCTTCTGCTAGGAAGAGGCATATGTCCCAGGTTAGACGTCGGCGATATATGTAAGACCCTCCCTCGAAACCACATGACTATGTCCTGCATGTGTTTGGAGATGGGGCAGGCCCCAAATATTGCTTCATCCCAACATCTCACGTTCACGGCGGCGTCATCAGAATTCACAGCCTTGGCCAAGTTGTGTTCTATCTTGATTCGGTCCAGGTGTTTGATTTTGCCATCTACCTCCTCTGCCCTCCCCTCGGTCTGTACCACATCCTGCATGACAGATGGCGCTAGCCCTGGCTCACACGCGGGTGGTACCTCGACCTTGAGAGAGGTGTCCTTGCATCTGATAGACACGGCCTGCCTTGGTGTTGGCAAGATGACCGCCGTTGCGGCGTCGTCCCCGTCGACCGCCCCAGTTGATGGTAATGCTTCAATTCCTCCTTCCCTGCGACTTTTTGCTCTAGAAGGTTCCATCGTTAGCCGGCCCTCGGATGGTTCATTATCCGACCTTGGACCCCTCCTTGGAGAAGCTGACTAAAGAGCCAAAAAGATAGCTGTTACTACTGATGGAGGTAGACTTCATCCCAAAACCTCCCGTACCCTGGAATCGGCCAGTAAAGCCTGATCAAGGAGCGAAGGGGAGTCACAAGCGCGTAGACACTCATTTGCAGATTGCCGCCTGTCATAGGCCATGGCATATTGGCGGGAAACTATCTCGCTAAATGTCGCGATTC
>JALLBA010000478.1:0-31621 GCA_036939675.1 Cyclostephanos invisitatus
CACGTAGGATACAGTACAAAAAAGGGCGTCAAAACTGGCATGCGCCAAAAAAAAAGCAAAATCAGGGTACGTGGGAACTATACAAAAAACTATTTTATCTACTTATTTATGATTTAGAAGAAATCATTTTTGTTTTTGATTGCTTAAACCGCGTACCCTGGTAGTGATGGGGTGGGGCTCAAAAAGCCCGGCGCCGCGCCTTTATTTACCTCATATCTTTAGTGTATTTTTACGATACGTACAGTTGTAGATCCCAATTGGGATATTATGAGCCACCTGCTCCTCGCGCGACCATGGATGAAACGACGAAGACGACGGTCACGGTGGCCGATCATCCCGTCGTCGACCATGACAATCAACCTAACGCAACGTCCAACGGCAAACTCGGAACTAAGGAGGAAACCGGGCGATCCCAACACCTGCCGACCCCAATCGTCCCCCTCTCCAAACGACGACGGCGACTGACGACGTCGTCATCATTGTTATTATTGACAATCCTACCCTGGTTCATCGGACTGTTATGGACGGCCCTCCACCCGTTAGTATCCGTAATCACCGGCGAATTAAAGTGTAGAGGATCGTACGTCGACGAGCACGGACTCGACGTTCATCGACACCGCGTGCGTTCATATCCCCTCGAACGGTGGACGACGACTCATTCGCATTCGTCGTCGTCGGTGATGACGGAGGAGATGGGAAAGGCGGAGATCCCGGCGAATGGAAGGGAGTCGACCGATCATCGGAATTTCACCGGTATCGACAATGGCGATGATATCGGCGGTGGGAGATGCTTGTATGGCGGCACATACGCCGCAAATGGGATGTGCGATTCCATCCTCCAACATCGGCGGCGTAAGTCGTCGTTCATTTCCCCGTCAGTGGATTGCATCACCCACATGGCGACGAGTGAAATATCGTTCGATGTGGTTCGGATTTTGCCATCGTTGGGACCGATGATCGAAATGACCGAGGCGGTGATCCTCGTGGTGGGTGGGAAGAAGAAGAGGACGAGGAGGGCAATGACGATCGGAGGAGGGGATGCGAAAACGACCGATAACAAAGGCATGGACGGCTATGATGAATACGATGGGTGGTACGAATATAGCGATCTGAACGCATCCATATTGCATATGATACAACGATTGAGCAATAAAATCGATTCTCCGTGGCTGAATAAGGTCCTGTACGTTGTTTCGCCGTCTGCCGCCACTGCCATCGAAGGGACGATGTCGAAAACGACGTCGCATTTCATCGAGTCGAACGGTACCGTCGGTGAACGACGAACGCCACTGCTGGTCGACGTCGTGGACGCGTTCGTCGCGTCCTACCTTGGGGGAGTGGGGAATCGCGGCGTCGTACGACCTCTGCCCCCGGATTTCACCTCCGCCATGATACGATCGCTGTTGGTGCTTAGCGACGTCGACGTCGACGACTCCTCACCCTCGCCCTCGTCCCGATCGGAAATTCGAATACTACCACAGGGCGTAGGCGGGGCCCTGCCGAACCTGGACTTGGTATTCGCGACGCACTCCTCCCTCCAGAGTCATCCGGAGGGGAAGTTCGAGAAGTCGAAATCGATGTATTACGGCGGTAACACGGATTACAGGAATCATCCATTCGAGGGGGCGATGGAAGGACGCGTGATGAGCGCAATGAGGCGCGTTGGGGTCGTTATCGGGTTGAAGGATTCCTTCGTCGAGGAATATGCAAGGGATCTAGCGGGGCTGTTCGGTTTCATCGCGGCGATGGCCATCGGACCGTAAGTGGAAGAACTCGTTACTTTTTGTTTCTTTTTTTCTTCGGTCCGACCCCGTAACGATATTTACAATTCCTCTCATCCACTTATCTTTTACCAATTCGTCCTTGTCACCACCGCACATACATAAGTCGTCAGCCGCACTCATCCGCCCTGAATCACGGCATCGATGCGCTCACCATCGAGGTGCGGGTTCCATACAAACGCGACTCTCGTTCGTCGTCGATCCATCCCCATTACGCCGACCTCACTCGATGCGTGGAGCATTTGCTACGCTCCATTAGCAACCTCCATGAGCGTCTGCATCATTCCATCGCACAATACACGATGCCGTCGCCCACGAAATTCGTCTCTCATGGCGAATATGTATACCCCGCCATATTGGTATCGTTGCCCATGGTGATCAGGGCGGCGACTCTCGCTTTGATAGACCTGAGGAGGTTTCAATTCGCACACGTGGGCGTGGCCTTGATAGCCGTTTGCTTGGCGTCGTTGGCCGTAGGTGTATTGGCAATCAACAGAGACACAACACGATCGGACTTTGCATCGAAATTAAGGATGTTGATTGCCTTCATCGGTTCTTATTTTCTCGTGATCTTCGTGGCACGTCGAGAAAGATATAAGCTCAAGGATACGACGGATATCCAGGGAAGTCTCAGGTTCGCGGCCTGTCTCGTTGGGATTTACCTCCACGCGCCATTGCTCCTCGCCAACTATTCTCTGGGATTTCCATCTTCCGCATTTTGGTCTCCGTTGTTGGCCACTTTGGTGCTACCTCCATCGACGAGTGCCATTATCTCGGCGAATAAGCTGCTATCAACCCTAGCAACTGTCGCGAAAATAGCCTTTTTGCTCGCGACAACGCCACCGGTTTTGCTCGTGCCGAGAATATTTCATTCGTATACTCTCTATTGCGTTTGCGTCTACACACCCTTACATTTGCTGTTGGCGGTATTATGGCTGGCATGATCTACGACCGTCACACCAGTGTTGGAGTGTCAATGATTTTCTTTAACTGTTATTCTTTAATACAATTAAACGAAATCAGTGTGGTCCACGACTGGGTCTTGAATAATTTTTCAAAACTACAAACCATGCATTGGTAGTTGTTAGGACGCTAGCATCATAGTTAGTTTCTTAGGGCTGCAGGGGGCTCATCCTGATCAAGGATGGTGAGACTGTGATTTGAGTCGAGGTATCTGATGAATGCCCGGGCAGACGCCAACGATGATTTGCTGTGTGGTTGCACGCGATGGGCCCTACCGACGTTGTCGTGAAGCGACTCTTCGTCGATATTGATACTACGCGATGCATCACTTTGTGGTCGATAGTCGACATGTTTTTTTTTTACATCTCCGTTTTCATCACGAGAGAATTTATTCGACAAAATTCGGATGAAGGAAGCCTCCGGCGAAAAATGGAAAGGACTTGCGACAGTAGGATCGTGGGCAGGAGACGGTGAATTGATTTCCATCTCATCTCGCATCGCCCAAGAAAGCCCCGTCTTTTTGAATAGTGTAGCGTATACTTTCTTTTTGTGGGGTCGCTTATGGTAAACATCCGAAGCCTCGAGTGGGTGAGGATCAGACTTGCCGCTTAACTCATCGGTCCACGAACTTGCATCATTAGATGGGACATTATGCCTTGAAGTAGCACGGTAAATGGGTCGACACTTTGCATCGTCCCATCCTATGAGCCCGACAATACCATCCGATTCATTCCTGGGAGCGACCTTGGTAGACGTCCACACTGGTTTGGGGTCGCCATATGATCGCCTCTTCTCTTTGGTAAGTTCACGATACTCTTGATCATCAAACATGAGGTTGACCGATGCAAATTTGTCGGCATTGCTGTCACATCGTGCAAGTATATTCGGCGAAAAAGAGCTCTCGTAGATTGAATCGAAAGTAGAAGAGTCATTCTTGTCCAATCCACGTCGTTGCTCGTCCACTTCATCGTGCAGAGTATCAATCTTCTGTTGATCATCAATCGAATGCTGCCCTCGATGTAATGGTGGAGAAGAGGCACATGGGTCGGAATACAGCAAAGTATATTTCGAGTAGCCTCGATAATCGTTGCATTCTTCCTTAGCGAGATCTGACTCACCCTCTAGCATCGTCGATGGCTCTATCGGTTGATCGATTTTCACCCTGTTTATCACGTGGTTTTTCAAGCTTGCGTTAGAGGAATCATCCGTCCTTTCTATTGTATTTTCTTCCGGCGATGCTAAGTCGCCTTCTTCCTGATTATAGTTACCGCTTGAGATGGGACTGCAAGGCCTCGAAGCCTCACTAAGACATATTCCATCCTCTTCTCCGCCATACTCAACCGATTCTACCTTCGATGAATGTGCTGTGTCGAGCGTTTTCGATTCGCAGTCGAATGCGCCCAAGGAGAAAATGCCATCCTCGGATGAGAATGACATCTTGGTGCCGTTGCCGTACCATTTCTTTCTCCTCTTCCACGACCCCTTCATGGTATAAGTTTTTCCGCAACGTACGATGGTACGATGTTCGTCGTGTGGATGCTGCTCCCGGTCTTCCTCCACGGCAAGAAGCGATGGACGCGGCGATGTCGCTTCGTCCGACGCAATGACGATGTCGTCATTGTGAAAATCGCGTCTATGCGTCTGCAGTTGTTCTTGAGCCGGCGAAAACGATATGGCTCGCGCCTTAACGCGCTTCAAGGACGTCTTTCGCTTCCCGACCGTCGAGACCTTCCCGTCGATTGCGTTATAATTGGAATCGGTCAATGACGACGACGACGTCGATGTCAGTCGCTTCGATCCCTCCTCCTCTCCATTCTCGTGCTTGTTGATTGCGATCCTCGCGCTGGGCCGCATTTGATTAATCGTGTTAGGTAGATGGAGGCGATAAATCGGACGCTCCCTTCCATCATCCCACCCCACTAGCTCGATTGTAGGCGACGTCATGGTCGGTGGCCGTGGCTCGATACAAAATATTCCATATTCTATGGCATTGGTGGATTGAGGTGGTACGTCGGACTCAGTACCACTCAATACTCAAGATCTGAGGGAGCCACAACAAAAAGCCCACAACACGGACGATGTCACTTAACTCTTTTACGCGCCCCGAGGTCACAAGGAAACATGATTATGGAGGAGAGGGCGTTGCCGAATTCTGGATGCAGCGCCGCCGACGACCAGGATCGGCAAGATCCACAACGGGACGGATCATTATCGCTCTTGTCGTGTCATCCTCGACAGGTCGGCGACGGTCCTCGTCCAATAGCACCGGGCGTAGTCAACGAAGACGGCATTTGCGGCGTAGCTTAACACTTTATGCTAAGAAAGGCCGATGGACTGTAGAGGAAGACGAGAATATCATTCGGATGCAGGCAAAGTTCGGAAGCCAATGGAGCAAAAATTACTCTTGTGGGTGATGTGATTTACGTTGAATCAATGATCATTTGTTGATCATCCTGATTTATTTTTTTTCATCCCGATTTTCTACAGTAATACCTGGTCGCTCAACAACGACGAAAACAACCGTTGGCACTCAAAGACAAGGTCGCAAAGGTATAAGTGGGCTATGGCAGCACAGGCATCGATCGATGCCGCACATGCGCCAGGGAAGAAACGGGATAAACTGAAGTCGTCGAATGATAATGAAGAGGGTACGATCACCGAAGAATTGAAGCAAGGGCACGCAGATGATACTGTGAACGACAAGACTATACGCAATAGTGATGGTATGTGTGTATTCCATCGCTACTTTGTCATCACTCCCATTTACTTCGCAAACTCACTTACTTGAGATGCAACGCGTCGAAACCGTCTCTCGAAATCCAGGCATACCCAAGAAAGCGAACCCGTCTGCAAATGACATTTCGAGCGTGCAGAATGAAATGCAGAGCGCCGTGATGGAGTTCTGCAACTTTAATCGCCCGATCTGGGAGAGGTGTTCCGCCCACGAAGCTTTAGAGTGTCCGGAGGCCGCGGTGGCGTACGGCCGCCAGCATCAGATTTGCTACGGTCCTCCGCATCCTCTTCCTCCGTTGCAGTATCATGCGCACTTCCTACTACTTGGCGGCACGATGGATTATCTGACATCGCCATACGCCACCATCTCGTCCCAAAACGAGCAGCAGCAGCAGATTCGACTCCTTGTGAACGAGGACGCCGAGTTCTGCATCAATGTAGATCGTCCGACATACGTCCTTTCTACGCCCGAAGATATAAATTCGCTCTGCGACCGACAGTGCTACGTACGCTTGCGCTTCGTGGAAGTGATCGTTGCGGGCACACATGCCGTCGGGGCCCGTCATTCGCGGGGGGCACAAACGCTCTACGTCGGCCAAGTTGGTCTGCGGTGTGCATACTGCGTCAGGCTCGAGCCCCGGTACAGGGCAGAGCGCACCGTTTGTTATCCCTCGAGCATAGGTAAGATGTACCAGACTGTGGCCGACATGCAGAGATTTCACTTTGAACATTGCGTGGCCATACCTCCAAGGGTGTTGCACACATACAAGTGCCTGAAGACCACAAGGCCACGCGCTGTGTGCAGTCCATAGAGTTATTGGGATAGGTCTGCACATGAAATTGGGTTGGTCGATACCGAAAACGGCATAGATGTAAACATGGGGGTGCTGAGTTGCGGAAGACAGGGGGTGAAAGTTTTTGAGACTCAGAGGAAGAGCGTCACTACTGAAACGGTGGCAATGTTGGATGGACAAGCTACCGCTGCCTCCTCCAATGATGTTCCGATGGAAGAGTCAACGATGACGATGGTGACTTTCTCATCTCAGGGACATGGTAAGTATCTCAGAAGTAGGTCGACGGAGAACGATGAGGGGCGAGAGGCGAAACCCTATTTTCATGCCCCGCCGTCATTTCAGGTCCCGAATCCTTCGGAAGCAGCTCGATAAAGGACGCGGTCAATTTAGAAGTCGCTGAGGTGCTGATGGAACTAGATCAACACCCCTACCTTGTTGAGTGGATATAATGCGCATGTGGACGACCTCATCGTATCAATCCGGGCCACCGGGAGGGTCGGGGTGAACATTGAGATCCGAGGATAGCGATTTTGTCGAAACTAGTATTTCACTTGACTCGCAAATCACTCTCTATTCATTAGCATTGTTGTTGTGGTACTCTAAATACAACCTACGCATTGAACGTAATCTTTTCAAATCCCCCCTTCCCTGGTGACGTAGGAGAGCATGCTCTTCGGGAGCAGGATCTCCCTCATGGCACGTCGCGCGAGTGTCCTCTTCTCGTCAATCCCCACGAGTACCATCGTCGGCATCTTGGGAGTAACACCGACGTCGTTCGACTCCTGACGCAGATACTGCGCCATCAATTGTATCGCATCGACTTCGACAGCTGCCGCAGCCGTTGCCACATTCGACGTCGTCGATGGTCCACGACGTTTCCAGAATCGGAACCGCCCCAGCAATCCCCGATGACCCTCGTCGTCGTCGTCGTCGACACTCCCGTTCCCGTCGAGGTCGTCGCCACCGTACCCCCGGGCAGAAATGTCGCCATTCACCTGCCGTATGTCCAGCTGCGGCAATCCGTCATTCGTCGACGGCGTCGACTCCAGACTCGAACGGAAGTCGTCGGGTATCGACGCCATCAACTCCCTCTCCATCCTGAGGAGGGGATCGTCCCTCATCAACGAGAGTATCTGTATCGGATTCAATAGCGGCTTGGCCTTGAACGGGGACGGTGCCGATATCACCGCGCGTCGGGGCCATAATACTTCGTCCGCTACCGACTTGTCGAGCATTTTCGCGAAGTAGCTCTGTAGCCACGGTATTTGCGTCAATAACCCCCCGGCGACCTTGAGATCGAACCCTATCTGCGGCGGACGGGGGAGGGATATCAACAATGCCTCCCATCCCGGCTCCTCCCGTCGAAGTCCCACGAGTATGAGACGTACCGGACCGTCGAATCGGAGGTTCTGTATCGTCACCGGTATCTTCGTCCCGAACGTCGACACTCTCATGTCGATGTCGGCGCGTGCTTCCGACTTCCACGACATCTCGAGGTCGAACGCCATGTCGCGTTCGCCCAAATCGAACAACCGCGCCTCGAGTAGACGAGGCGCGACGTTCCCCATGGTGAACTTGCGCAATACGAGCTTCTCTATCTGTGGATTATCTCTCGCCGTTTGCAATAGCGCGTCACTCAACGCCCCCTCGAACGGCGCCGTCAACATCGACGGGAAGATTCGATCGAATATGTACTGTATCGGGATAAGACCGGGCAGGCCGATTGCGGCCGAGTACATTTGAGTCTCCTTCTTGATCGCGTCGACGCTCTCGGTGAATACGCGCTTTACCTCGGCAACCCCGTCCTTGAGGGCCTGCAGGGCCGCCGGGAAACGATTCTTGAAGCCGCTCATTTTTTCCTTCCCCCGGAGGACGTCCTGGACGCGAAAGCGGCGGGGGGGGGGGGGGGGGGGGGGAGGGGGCATCGCATGTGAGCGAACGAGGCGAGACGAGTACGACCGAACCTCCTCGGATTATTTCATTATCCTTCGATAGCAACTCACCATCGTGAACTGCATCGATATCTTGACGACGCTCCAATTCCTCCGTAACACGATCAAAAGCACCTCCCTCGCCCTCCGGGTATTTTCCCTCCCCAACGCGATGACGCCCGTGACAATCGCCGCCAAAGTGCTGAAGAACAATCCGCCCAACAGGAACGATATCGCGAGACTCACGAACGGCGCCCTGTATATGATCGTCTGACCCGATGCGACGATCGTGGGCAACGTCACCGTGGCGTATTCGATGGCGGAGGCGGTGACGACGTTGGCAGCCTCGGATATGACGTCTGCCGATCGCTCGACCAGTGCGGACGAGGGGCGATCGGGGATGAATAGCCACGCCGATGCCGCCGCGGCGGCCGCGTTCAGAGACGACGACGTCTTCCCGAAGGTGCGTTCCCGTTCGACCGGTCGTCGTCGTATTCGAAGTCGTCGGTGGGCGGGGGATGATAGGGAGGGCGGCGACGACGCGGGAGGGTGGGGGTGGAGATCGAAAGATTCGGCGGGAGCGAGGAGGGGCGCGACGATGACGACGATGACTACGACGACAAATGTCGTCGTCCTCCTCCGTCGTCGTCCCCCCCATGACGACTCGGTTATTATTATTTGGGTCGTCATCTTGATGAATCTCTCTTCGGCACAAATCGCGTTCCCTTCCTTTTATAATGACCGATCAAGGAGAGTTAATAAAGCGCCATCGCGTCCATTGTTCTTTCAATCCGACACTTCTTTTCCGTCCGATTCATTCTATTTCATCATACTATTATTTCACCAAGCTTGATTTGCCCCACTCAATTGGGTCCTCCCAGGTAGTACGATACCCGCGAAGCAAAATTTCGAAATTCGTCGATACCTACGATACTACCATCCTTTTTTTCGGGCAGGTGTTTTTTCCCACCTCTCCCGGGATATTTCCCACTCTCCCTGGGAAAAATCTCTTTTTTTCCTGACATACGATTCCTACTGTCGAGCCTCCACAGAAGCAAGCCGAAGAGAGGAGCAATAATATTACAATAATATTTCCACCCCCGCCCGCCTCGGCCGGATCGGATGCCCTCCCCCGCCGCCACCCATCATCCGGAGACGACGCCCTTCGCTCCCTCTTGACCCCGTCGACCACCCCCCCCCCTCGGCGCCGCTCTCCGGCCTCGTCACAGCCGCCGCGAGACGTCGATTCGATACCACCGTCGTCGACACCCGCCCACCGCAGCCCGTCAGATTATTATGTTTGCAAAGCCTAATATCGTCACCCATCGTCCACCCGTCCGCCCTCCTAATGGCACCCGGAATGAGGAAAAGCCTCATCCTAGTCGGGGGGGGAATGCTTATCCACCCGAAATGAGGGATCAGGTCATTTCCCTCTGGGAGGTCTCCGTGGATCACCGAGCTGAGGGATGAGAGACAGTTCCCTTGTTGGAGGACTTGCCAGAGATGGATTGAGCTGTATAACAGTGAAGGCCATACTCTCAGAAAGCGGGCAACAGGCAACCGCATCTCCGAGAGGGAGCGGATGGTTCGACCGAAGGCCTATATCGATGAGGTACGTGCATATGTGCACAACATGAACCCCGACAATCCACCTTATTCTCGCTCGCAGATCGGTCGTGCTGAGCTTAGGCTCGGACTGCATCGTAAGGTAGGTTCGACGACCTCCGACTGCGCCTACTTCGAAATAAATCTGTACAAGCGCGAGCAGTATTGGCACGCGGAGTATCCGGAGGGTGTTTTGGGCGAAAGCACCCGGGATGTGATTGATCTCGACGAGAGCAATTACAAGCTCGAGTCGCAGAACCGTAAGTACGGGAAGGTTATTCGGGAGAAGAGGTGCGATGCAAGGGGTAAGTATAAGAAGGGGGAGGGGAGTGTGAGCCTTTTGATGGCCATCTCCGGCGACGAGAGGGATGGCCAGGCGTTCTCTTTTCACAGGTGCTTCGTCGAAGGGGGAACCGATCTTTTTCGGTTCTACAACTTCCTATTGGAGTTGTTCGATTGGCTTGATGCGAATCGCCCCGGACGGTCTTTCCTTTTGACGATGGATAATCTCAACATCCATCGTCATCCGGTGGTGCTGCACTTGATAGCCGAGCGTGGCCATCGCGTTGTCTTTCGGGCCCCGTATTGGTCATGTGATGGAGCTATAGAGTATGTTTTTAATACTCTTCAGACACGGTTGCAGATGGACGTGCGTGGCGTCGAAACTGTCCTCGAACTTGTCGGAAAAATCGAGGGAATAATCGGTGACATGCCGTCGTTCAAAAATTACTTTATTCACATTGGTTTCCCGGATAACTAGTACTAGATATATATTATGCATATTGAGATCGATTATGAATTAGATATGTTACTATTTACGGTTACTGTTCTCTAGTGAAACCTGCGTCATGCAGGCTTCCAAGAGATCCTGAGTGCCCGGCAAAGTCGGCATGAGATTGACGACCGTGCTGACGAATGCCGGGTTTCCCGTTGCCAGCCTGTCGTGGACGACGAACGCCTTGTTCCGCTCGGATCTCGATACGGAAGGGTCAATCATCTTTTTGGTCGCCAACGTCGTGACACGACCGATCTTGGCCTTCCTCTCCCTCCTCATGCATTCGGGAGTATCAAAGAGGCGGAAAGGAAGATACTCGGGGGGCCTCCTGCTCGGCCCCGGACTATCCCGACTCGTTCCGATTCCCCTCCTCTCGTCGCTTGGTGGCAGGTCGCAAATCCTTGTGTTCCGCGACCTCTGAACCGCGGCTCGGTCGTCCGAGAGATTGCCATAGTCGGCGGTCATCGTCGACCCGCCATTCTGGCGCTCAATTGCCGCGATGGCGCCCTCGATCTCGATGTACTGGCTCGTAGTGACGCCATTGTGGAGGAGATGGTTGCTCTGGGCAAGCCATCCCTCACTCTCGGCGGTCATGCGAAGGATGGGGTCCGCGACCGATGCAGCGATCATCCCCTTCGACTTCTTCGAGGCAAAAGTCTTGTAGGAATCATCGATCGCGGCTTCACGAACTCGGGACGCAGCGCCGAGCAGATCGCGTGCCGACTCCGCCCGCTTGTTGATCTTGGAGGCTCCGTCCCTCCTCTCCTGGTCGAAGTACTGCTTTTTCTTAACGTAGAGACTGCAAAGGAGGTGTGAGTTATCGGTTCAAAGAAAGATCAATCGAGATCAATGACTTACTCTTTGTCGCAAACGAAGTGACAGAGACACACGCACACCGGACACTTCCCAGGCTTGTACTGGGTCTTTGTCCTGACGTCGTAACATCCGAAAAAGCACTCCTTCCCTCCCGCGAATGCCTCATTCGTATTATGCCAGCAGTGGCACACGAGAAGCTCAGGTAATAGGACTGGATTCTTGTGCTTGGTGATGGCCTTGCCATTCTTGTCGAGGAGGGGGTTGCGTCCGGTCTTGACGTACTCCTCGTGCTGGGCATGATCGATCGCCCACTCTTCTTGCTTGGTCTTGTTTTGACGAGCGTTCACCCTATTGGAGAACGGCTCGTCAACCAAGCAGTGGCCACACTTGGCGCACGACGACATCGCTGGAATAGGCTTGGTGGCAGTATCTCCGAGCATCGGCCGATGCAACTCACGGCCGGTGAGCTTGACCGACTTGGAATTCCTGCCGACCTCGTCGGCCTCGGAGATGGCATGCTCGGCGGTCGACTCGAGTCTCCCCATGAGGCTAAGATAAGCCTCGAGCTGATGGGTGAGTGTGCGGCCGAGAGTTGAGTTGGCGACGATGCCACTGAGGATGGCCCACGACTTGGTGAACGTCTCGGCGATCCCGGACTTCGATGTTGCCCGCTTCGTGACCTCGAAGGGAAGCGCACGGCGAAGGAGGTCGGCAATCAAAACAGGTTTCCCGTCCCCCACGATCTCCATCCTCAAATCCACCTCCTTGGCAATCTTGACGAGGTGACCCCGGCACTTGACAAGATCGGAGTACATGGCCTTGAGAGTGCCGTGCGACGACGAGTCGACGTTATTTTTAGACGCATTGGAGACGAGTCGGTCCTGCATGACCCGGAGGACTTCTCCCGAAACGCATTTGAACGGGGCCTTCTTCCCCGGAGGAGGATGCGCGGCAGGCTTCTTGCCGACGAGCACGACGGAATCATCTCCGTCGTCGTCGCCCTCATCGTCGACGTCATCCACCTCGTCCTCGTCGTCATTGAGATCGAGATCCGCCGCCGTCATCCTCAATGCGGCACCGGCGGCAGCAAATTCGGTTGATGCTGCTGTCGAGGCAGAAGCTGTGGCGGTGGAACGACTGCAAAAAGGGGGGTGTGAGGACATGGTCGGAGTAAAAACTCTGTGTTCAATGACGGATGGCCACGACAACCCTCCCGAGTTGCCACACGAGAACAGATAGCAAAGATAGCCACCGACCATTAAGCCCTGCACGTTCGCGTCCGAAAGATACACGCCTGAGCCCCCTTCCATGTCCCCACACCGTGCAAACGCACCTTATCCTTGCCGGGAGCATGGAACGAACACTATCGGTTGCTCGGGCGGGGGGGGGCGACGACAGCATCGACGAGCGGGAGGTGGTGGTCGAGAACAGCCGGGCACCGTCCCGTGCGAGGCGATCGTCCCTTGAGAACGACCCCTTCTTCGGGAGAGGTTCCTGGGCGCCGCGAGCAGTAGGCCTCACTCGTTTGCCCTCCTTCGTGCGACCTCGACCCCTGACAATGCCATTTGGGGATGATGGCATGGTGTCGACGACGGTGGTGTCAAATCGACGTCTCGCGTTGGCTGTGGCGAGGCCGGAGAGCAGCGCCGAGGGGGGGGATGGTCGAAGGGGTCAAGAGGGAGCGACTGCACGAAGGGCGTCGTCTCCGGGCGATGGGTGGCGGAGGGGGAGGTCGTCCGATCCGGCCGAGGCGGGCGGGGGTGGAAATATTATGGTTGCCTCTATTTGTGCTCTTCGGCTTGCTTCTGTAGAGAGTACACGGAAGGAATCATATGGCGGGAAAAAAAAGTTTTTTCCCGCCGAAAGTGGGAAATATCCCGGTGGAGGTGGGAAAAAACCCAGAAAAAAAAACAGGACAATTGATGTGGGCACTGTAGTAGTGTCAACCTGGATCTTCTTTTCCTTGTGGGCATCAGCATCTATTTCAGAGATATTCATTTCTCTCTAGCAAATAATATCATTGGATTTCACTCACATTAATATCATTAGTACAAAGTAATCCATACCAACTGTCCCAAGTGGGAGTACCATCTCATACTTACGAATAGATATTCTTCGCTTTTTCCCAAAGCCTACAGGTTCACTACTACCACTTTGTAACCACCAATCGACCTACTCATGCGCAAAATGTACCCACTCAAACTTACGAATTGACACATTCTGAAAGCAAAACATACAATTCACTTCTACCAGTTTGTAATTACCAGTGGACCTACTGATGCACAAAACGTACCCATTCGAAGTTACGAATCGACACATTCCGAAAGCAATGAATCTTGAGGCCCTTACTGACAATATTGTCCAAACCAGAGGGCGCAGTGATGTATCCCGAAGAGAGTCACAAAGGAAAGCATGATTCCTACTATACCTTTGATCCTTCTGTTTATGACAAAGATTCCTGGCCCGCTCTCAAGTCAATGTTGATGAGTCCAGGATGTGTAAGTGGCTGCATGCTAGTACTGCAAAACTCCAAAGGTCTAAGTCACTCCCACAAGGCAACACATTATTTGTTGTGTTCATGCAGTCTTGTGATGAAGGATCAGTCCAAAAGTGTTTATGATGGCAACAATGTGGGCAAGTCTGGTGTGAAGAAGGAGCATCTGAAGCGGTCAAAGCGATGCAACAAGCGGGTAAAAGGGACACGGTCCATGCTTTCTAAGAAGAAACAACTTGCGATGGAGGAGAAAAAAACTCTATGATATGAAGCCCCATACTAAGAGACTGTAAATAATTAAATCTTAAAAAATTTACTATCAATCCTAATAAGACTGTAGACATGGAGTCTTTTTGAATGCCCTACCTAACGTATAGCATGGCCGCCATGGGCGGCGGATTGTCATCCCTTCGGTTTTGACCGGTAACAAGTTGAGAATGCACCTTCAACATATTCGAGATTGAGACGAGTACCCGGTTCGTGTCAGTCAGGTTTTTGAAGGCGCTTATTTGATGGATTGCCGGTATCGTTCGTGGTCGGCTGGGGACGTTGCTTATTATTTGGTTGCATGCCTAGTACATGCATCATATGTGTGTCATCGCACACAAAGTCGTACCGGGGCTTACGTGTGGTGGTGGTTGATGTCACACATTGTTTCGTCCACCTCCTAGATGCGGGTTTGTGGATGCTCGTCGGCCAGCTCGACGCGTGGCTTTCATTGCTAGTACCCAATAAGATTGACGCTTAAAAGATGCATTGTACATCTAGAAGATATCTGCTTCCCTCGAGAGCCTCCTCCGGTGGCATATCTATGAGCTTGTCGAGTTCCCATAGGAGATCCTTGCGCTGTTTGAGGTGAAGGTAGCCACATTGTTTGTCATGCAAAGTAAAGTTTCGGAAGATCCATTGACAATGTGATGCTTGCATTGGGTGGGAGACCATGGTTTTATCCAAGCAGATTATACGGCACAGACTAAGGGAACAATGGAGGTGTTGGATTGCTTTGATTCCTACTGATATCTTTTCGTGGAGGAATTCAATCCAGCCGATGAGGTCCTGGCTGGCTGCTGCTGTCATCAATTGTGGTGATCCCCCTCCACCATTCATGATGAGGCTTGTTAGTGACCTTGTACCCCTATATTTAAGGTACTTCTCCAACCAGTAGGCATGTTCGGCATCTGTCTTATTGTGCTTGTGCATCTATTTGACTATCGAGGCTATGCTATCCTTAAATAGGAGTGTGCGCTCTGCATCTGGGCACCGATTTAGATGGCCGCTCATTTCTCTGGGACAGAAACAGTTTGTGCATTTATTGTCTAGAATATCCTGTTTGCGGGCCATGTTCCGTCTTGTAGCGCAGATCCAGATACACTGTTTTGAAAACCACAATCAGAAATGTCTGGTTTGGGTGTCAATGCTGCGTCAAGAGAATGCCCTTGGAGTGGAACCACGCCGATGACCATCCCAATCCTCCCCTGTTTATGCCACGTATCACATTGCGCGGTTTGGTATAAAACCTCTATGTGTCCTCTTTCCCTAGTTGGTACCGCACTTCTGATCCGACATCAGTTGTTAGTTTTATACCATTGAGAACCACCACCATGTTTTCAAATGGCAGAAACCTTGGGCCTTGGTGATGTACCTCTTCTGCCAAGGAACGTTCCACTGCCCCGTTAGCGAGCTCGTTGCATATCACATTGAGTTGTTGCTCCAAGGACAGCAAGGACCATGGTAAGATCTGTCTTGATGCGCTCAATTCTGGGAGTACTCCATGCTAAATTTGACCTTACACTTGATGGTGTGGATAGTGCGATGAAGATCTGAGTACTTTATACCCGTGCTCACTTGTTTCCTGCATTTTCTGGATTGCCCTAGTGCTGCAATGTTATTGCAACATAACTTTCCGGAAGGGTTGTCCAGAGTGTGAAATGTGGTGATTGCCGCAATCAATGTGTGTAGTGCGACTAGGCTGAGAAGCTCTCCAATGTAGGACACTGCTTTAGGAGAAACCTCAAAGAACAATCCTTGGAGGAGGCATCTGGACTTGGTGCAGCATATCACCTCCTCCGTAATACGGTGCCCTCCAGTGATGGGAGTGCATGTGCTGGGACACAGTGTAACAGAATTATGTCAATCCCCTTTCCTTGGTAATATTCCTGTTGTGACCGGATCCTAGAGTGCCCCGGAGTGTGGGTAAACATGGCATTTGTATCTCCACTGCAGTGAAAAAGAGTGTCGCTGTATTCGCAGTAACACCATGGCCGCTTCTTATGAGAGGCGTGTATCCACTCTGCCAATGAGATATGTAGGAGGCCTGCATTTCCTGTGATGCCTGTCCAAAATTCGTACCATAGTTTCCAGTCTGCGTGAGATGGATGACAGTTGGGAAAGGAGTATGAAGAGCGTTGTTGGACAGACTCCTGTGGTGGTACAAGAAGGAGAAGGTCGATGTATCAGCTGCATGCTAGTGCCATATCTGACAGGAAAAGCAATTTGTGCGCCATTCTGCACTTGTTCAGGGCTTGTACCAGAATATCAACCAGGGTAGCATCATTTTGTCGTGTCAGTGGTTCTGTTGTGTACTCTAAGTGCAATTCGAACCGATAGTAATGGAGACGCTCCCAAAAACTCTTAACCCAGCTCTCTGTTGCAAGGCAGTGGTACCTGGTGTAATCTTAGCTCAAAGGGTTTCCCGTGCATTCAATTTCCAATTGCAATGCCTCCAGGGATGCAGAGTATTTCATTGCCACTGTCGTTCCTGCACTGTTATGTTGAATGAAGATGTTGATCATTGCGATGGTATGTTCCACCACCAAGTTGAATAGACCGATACCCCCAAAGGCAGAGTGAAATGTCCGCCATTCCCTCTTAACATTCCAGTGTATACCCAGAAATGGTAGAATCCAGAAGATTTCATTTTGTAGTGTGGCCTGTGCTGTTGTGATGGGCATCGCGAGTGTTGAGAGACCATATCTAATTCCCGACCAAAGTTTGAATTTGTATGCAATCCAACCAAGGCGGGCAGGCAGGTGTCCGTTTGTCATTGTTGATGTCCACTTTTGGAATCTGCCAGTAATGTTCTTTGATAGGTCCTCCGAATCATTGCCATCCACTGTGGACCAAACTCCTAATGCTTTTTCTGCTATTGATACTTCTGCTTGACTAATTGTGGCAGCTGATCCGTCTGGTAATTGGATTTCCATTGGAAGATTAGGCTGCTTAGTGTACAACCAAGTTCTGTCATTCCACTCATATCCTGCATATATCCATAAAAAAATTTCTGGGTTTATCCCCCGCCTGTTGCATTTAGCCCTGATGCCCATGCCCAGGCAGCTTTGTGGAGGCCTTCCTGTGTCTCTTGCTTGTTACGATTTCCAGGCGGTTAATGATCAGATCCGTGTTGTCCACGTATATCTCCCTGAGAAAATCAATTATTGCGCCGCTGACGGATGACAGAATCCTTGATCCAAATCCTTGCCTTTCATTGCAGTGCATCAGCACCAAGCTCAGCATAAGCCAGCAGGCCGGACCTGCTCCATTGCCTTGACATAGTCCCTGCAAGGGGTTGTCCCTGTCACACCCCCCATCAATGTAGTGGAGTCTCCTCATGCCGTCCGTTGGAAGAATTTCATGGTTTGAATTGGGAATAACATTGCCACAATGCTACCGATCGACCCCACTATAGCTAAAAGTAGCATTGACATGATGATATGATTGATCCTGTCATAGCATTTATCTGCGTCAGCAGACATGTTGTCTAGGGGGTGTTTCATCTGCCGGGAAGTATCCCTTGTTAACCAATTGTCCATGCGTGCATCCACAGCGGTGCTTTCTTTCTGACTGCATTGGTCACCCGGTACGTAGCCCATCTCATATAGTTTCTTTATAGCTTTGTGCCCAAATATCCACTTATTCATGTAGTTGAAATCGCCTTCCATAAGCAAGATCGCCCTAAGTTTGGTGACCAGAGTGACTCCCACAATCTTCTCAAGAAGCACATGTAGGCCGTGGCCCCAGCGCTCTTGAGGGCACCCGCACCATGCGATCATCGTGATCTTCCTAGCAAAGAAGTCTGTAAGAGTCGCGGAGTATGTGGCGGTCTTGTAGTGCCCAAAATGAACCCCCAAAATTGATGAGGACATTCTCTCTTGAACTCTGTGCCAGTAGAATTTGAATTCTGTTGCATCTAATATGATCTCAATGTGGCCACCATGTAATGTATCGAAGAGGCAAATTATTTCTTCAAGGACCAAGGTGGTGGTTGCGTCAACGTCATATGGTATGTGTACCTCTCCTCTGAGCATCTGCATTGCAAACTTAGTGTCAGAGAGGAACCCAAGGCGGTCGCGTAATGATGTCATTGTGATCGGCATGCTCATTGACAAGTCAAACCGTTGCTCCTTTGTTAATTGAAAACCAGGTTCATTGCCTTGGTCTTGTATATGTCTACTACTTCCCCTTGCTCCATTTGTTGCACAAACGGCACTGCGCCGAGGGAGGGGTCGTCGATTGCCCTATTGATTTGCCTCGGAAGTGATTTCTGTTCCTCTCTCTCTATTGTGCGTAGGATGCCTTTGCACCTGTCTTCATCCCCAGAGGACTTTGCGCGGATAAGGCAGTCCCAAAGATGTACTTGATGGAGCCCTCCTGCTTGTCAACATAGCGTGGTTAGCTTGCAGGAACATGCTTCTTCCCCGTCAATGCACAGTTGCTTTATCAATAAGCGGGGTGTCTGGATCCCAGCCTTTAAGGCATCGCGTACTGTGTTACTCCTTTGTGTTGGTTGATCGCAACCCTTTTGAAGTTCTTGGTAGGCTCGTTGTCTAACATAAATGGTTCCTACCGGTTTGCTAAACGGGATTGTCCCCGCAAAAATCTGGTGACATTGTTGCTCGCTACCCTGTTGCATTTTGACTGCTTGCGTATCGATACGTTGCATCAATCCTGAAGATCTGTGGAGGCTGGATAGGTCATTGCCTGTTCTTCACATTGTTGCAGGCGTTCGTCCATCCAATGGTTGTCCATATGTTGCTCCAGATGTGTGAGATACATCAATCTTGCATGAACATTCCCCGAGCTGAGGCATCGTGTGCATGGATGTACGACTTTGAATTCTTGTTTCCCAATTGCTGAGGAGGTGGTGACCCCGTATGAAGAGACTGGATCATCGACGTACAGTCAGCGGCAGAGCAGTTGATGTCAATCATCATTGCACAATGAAGATTATTGTCTTTCAATCTTTGGACAACCGTTGACATCTCCACAAGGACAGCATCTTAAACACAGTTTTCATGCCAAACTTGATGATACCGCCAAGGTTCTTGGCGAGAAGGATTTGCAACCGACAGATGTCAGACTTGTATGTCCAATCACCAACCCCTGTTTTGTGTTTGAATCGCAATATTACATTTTCGCTTTTACAAATTGGACACCTACATTTTCACTATTATGAAGTCACAGATCAACGTACTGTATGATGCCAATGTGGCTCCTGCAACAATATCAAAGATAATGGAAACAATGCATGAAGGCCAGATTGGTACACTCTGTTAGGGCAAAGCCCTCGGATACAAAAGTAAAATCCACTAGCCATAAACTAATCCCCGTACCTTTTGCTCCCAATACAAAGAACATCAGCTGGCGTGATACACTACTTGCAGATCACACCACCTCAACTCCTTCTCCTCGAGGATCATCTCCTATTAGGATCTTAGCTGCGGCAGAGTAGAGAGCTTCTGCTCATAATATATAATTATCTTGAATCCCAATGTCAATTCGTCGATAAGAATATACACATCCGCTTCGTCTCAACACACTCCTTCTGAAGACTATTTTCAATATCACTCAAAAGGGGGGACACTACTTGATATGGCAGATGGCATTCTCAAACATACTACTGCTGCAGAGAAAACAAAAATCTATCTCAATAAGTAAGTGCAACTACTTCATCTAATGCTCACTTTATCCTCAATTTTATTTACATCGATTATCATCAGATTGGATATCAATTACTTGTATGTCATTCACAAGACTGGAAAAGGACTTCTGTCATATTCTCGTGGTTGTCCTACCAAGGAATGAAGTGCTCCATTGTCAGATCAGTTTGAGTGTATGTCGGAAATGCGAGTGAATATTATTGAATTGCGCAATGACTTTAACATGCATGATAATACAAAGATCTTTTTATCTCAATTGCAACCAACGACATGGTGAAATATTTCCATGTATCCAGAGGTCTGGTTCCTTGATTGTACTTATGGTGAGATTGTGTACGTAAATTATCTCTTAACTTTGAATCCTACTAACAGTCACTTCTAGCTACCAACTGCCAGGGGAAAGAACTTTTTGTTATGGCAGTGAGATCGGCTAGTTGTGAAAATCTTCCTGGCAACCTAACCATTATTCCCTCTGGTCAAAAGTGGGTCTTTCACTCTATCTGCAAGTATGCATTTCCACATCTCTACTCGGTACAAGTATGTGTGAGGAACTGTCTCATCTTGACTGATGAGGATCCATTGGAATATTCTCCTATGGAGAATTTGATCCTTTGCGGGAACCATTTCCATAAGTCAAAAGTTATGCTATGTACCATCCATGGTATTTGGATGGCATTCAAGCAAGAGATTGTGAAAACTTCTGGCAACCAAGATGTCGCTATTTTGTATGGTGAGTCTCCAAAGCATACATATTGTGACACACCAATTCGTATTATACCAAAACATGATATACCAATTTGTATTATACCAAATCGTATGTTTCACAACTCCTAACTCTAGGTGATTGGGACTATATTGTTAGACCACATTGCTCACTAACTTATTCTCAGCATTAAGTGGTGAAGGTGAAACTAAGTATGTAGATTCCAGTACTCTGGTGACATCACATATGTTGTGCTGACAGTGACTGCGATTATGTAGAGGCTGCTGGCAGGGCTGTTGGGATTTCTTTATGTTGGCTTGACTTTTTTGAAGCAGCAATGCCCATCAAATAAACACCTTGCCATGGTACACGCCGCCCCTGCCTGCCTTAATGCTGCCTGCAGGGCCGCTGCTGCCCAAGAGGCTGCTGCTCATTTTGCTGCTATCATGACTACAGCACTAGCACCAATGCTGGTAATCCTCCCCCCAAAACCACCACCCCAACTGCCCTTGACCGCAGCAGCCCCATGCAATCCTATATCTCGGTTGTTACTACTGTGTAACTACTGACAAGCCTCCCCCCCCCCTCCTCCCCAACCACTTGCGCCAAGGAAAATGATAATGCCAATGCCAATGCCTCCGTGGTACCTGCGCAGAAGAAGAAAGTAGTGGAGGAGTTAGTCGTGAAGGACATGACTCTCAACAATTCCCCACCTTCCTGCACCAATAATCATGCCAAGGCAAATGCCAATGCTGCTGTGCTACCTGTATCCTAAGCATTTTGGTGGATGCTTCACGGCAAAAGAGATGAATATTTTAGAAGGGCTTCCACTGTAGAGTGGAAGCACAGATGTAAAGGAAATCTTAAAATGAAAATTATGAGCTATTTTAAGTGCTATAAATGAAGTCTCAACCATGGATGAGGAGAGTGTGCTCCTGTAGGATTCTACGTGCTCCCACATGTGTAAGTGTAAGACCAAGGGGTTTCAGTGTGATCAAGATGATCCCCGACTGAAAGATCCAAATCATGTATGAGAGTCTACACACATGATTTGGAGAGGAATTGGATTTACCATTAATTCCAATTCGTACGAACTCACACGTTTACACTGATTCCTAGAATGATGGGACTAATCATTCCACGTAGGAAAGTCGGTCATAAGTAATGGGCGTCATTATCCATCATCTTTGGATCCTATGGCTGCTAGCCTTGAATATCATCCGGATAACTGTCCGTCACCTGCATACATCAGCGATGAGCTATTTAGCAAATCATGACATTTAGCAAGATGGTTTCCCGCCACTATGCCATGTCCCATGAATAACTCATGTCAAATCAGCTGATTTGAACGTCAATGTGAGATTGGTGATCTGGTGCGAGTAACAACAGATCAACGCCTTGATGACCTGTCTCATCCTTGAGTCGCCCTGCAACATCACTTGGTTATGAGGCCTGGTGGGCCTGACGATGCCGGAGTGAAGGAGGGCATGTCCGAGCCCCATCGGCCCCCTGACCCACTGAATTACCTTGGCAAGATCACATGGCGGTCGTTGTCCTACATTCTCCTCCTCATCCCTGTGAAGGTAAACGAACTTGTAATCCTCTCGGCCCCAGACTTCTTCAATCCCGGTGGCAGTGCGCAATTGTATAGGGACTTCATCATGATGCACGTGTGATCGTATCCTTGTCCACCAATTGCATCCCGGGGGACGAATTTCCCATTCAGCCCATGAAGAAGATGCATGACGGAGGTGCAATTATTCTTCGGGGGAAAACAGGAGGGGAATCTCTCCAAGAGCACATCGTGTGACGGTCAAGATTGAGGTGTCTGGGAGATCGAGAATTTGTGTGGCTGATTCTTGTTGGAGACTGAGAATTCGTGCAGCGGGATGTGCAACAATTGCACTAGACCAACTAACGTGACAATAATGATCGTCACAGCCCTGCTCATTGTGAGTGCATGTTGGGGTGCCGCCCGGAAATATTGGATTTATGGCCTGCCTCACGGGTGCTCATACTACGTGTGCGGTCACAATTGAGATTTTTATTCAGACCGGTCTCATTGCAAGCTCATTCCAGGCTCAGTGCTTTTCTGTGGAGGAATAGTAGTGCATTTAGTTGGTGATGCTCGTATGTAGAAAACATATGATATCCATTGATTCGAACGTCAATGTGGGATTGGTGACCCGGTGCAAGTAATAACAGATCAACGCCTCGATGACCTGTCTCATCCTCGAGTCTCCCTGCGACATCACTTGGTTATGGGGCCTGGTGGGCATTCTGATGCCATCACTATTATCAAGTGGAGCATTGCTGGCAGCAATATCATGGTCTTCGGTCATCGCAGTGGGTGGGGATAACTTGATCTTCTTCTCCTCGTCGCTCTGTTTCTTGAGCTTCTTCCACTTATCCTCTACGACGTACTTGCGAGCAGCTGGGGCAAAGTCAATGGTGGCAGTGGTGTCCTGATGATTCATTGCAGCGGTTGTGGGGTGTGTATTCTTCGGAGGCCTGCACTCCTTAATCTTGGGCTCATCATTGCAAGCAGCAGCCATGTCACTGGCGGCGGTGTCCTGGTCTTCAATCGCAGTGGATGTGAAACGAGTCGACTTCTGAACCACGCCCTACTCATTCTCGGCATCATCATTGCGAGCAACAGCGGCCATGATGGCAGTGTCCTGTTCTTCGATCACATTGAGTTCTGGCCCTGTCGTCATCTCGGGCCCATCGAAAAAATTGCCCCATGGTGAGAAAACCCCTCTTATTTTCGAGAAAGCCAACTCTCCAACATATTATTATTAAACGAATTATTTTTCACTCCCCCGGCCCCGCCAAAACAGGGACTTTTCGCTATCCCGCCAAAAAGGGGAGGGGAGGGCTCTACCGTCTGGCCTTCGCACCCGGAAATGTCGGTCACTTTTCGTCTCGGAAAAAAAAAAAAAGTGCTAAAAAAGAAAAAAAACAAAAAACTTATTTTTTTTGGGCCCGCGAGTCCGAGAATTACGGAGCACGGCGACCCCGCCCCGGCGGGCCGAGGGGAACCGTCCTTCGTCATTTCGCCATCGTGCCATCTACCGAACGTACCCAAGAGGGAGAGGGTATACGATCTTCAGGGTGGAGGGTTTGCGCGAGGTGGATCAGGAGGGGCTCGAACGTGTGATCGGAAGGAAGGAGAGAGAGAAGGTGACGATTTTGGTGGTCCGAAACGAAAACGATCGATCGCTGTTCGAGGCCAGAGTCCCGAGGGAGGAGGAAGGGCAGGAGTCGAACAAACTCTCTAGAGTGCGCGCGGGGGGGGGGGGGGGGGGGGGGAGGAGGGGNNNGACCGATGATGCGCCTCTCGTATCGTTAATTACCGTCTTCGCCCGACACGACATCCCGCTCGTACGCGTCGTTTCTCGTATATTGTGGACGTCATCCCCGCGCACGTCGTACGTGTGAAAAAAAAAAAACGCAGCTCGAGACGAACGTCGCGATGAGGGACGCATTGCTCGCGAACATGGAAACGCGCATCGGATCCCTCGAGGCCGCGCTGATGACCTTCTCGTCGATCGCATCATCGGCGGATGACGAGCGCACATCGTCGTCGACGGGGGGGTCGATCGCGCGCGACGAGGGATGCGACGACGAGGAGGATGACGATGGTGCGGCGATACCGATTATGACGACCATGATGACGACCCCATCATCGAAGAAGGGGACTCGTCCTACCCGCCAAGACGAGGACGAGGAGGTCGAGGTCGACGCGGTGAGGGACGATTGCGACTCGCATGCGTCGATCGACTCCTCCACGCCGAATCGCGGTGTCACGGTCGTGTCCGACGATTCCGGCGATGCGACCACGGCGACGAGTACGACGATATTGACGACCGCCGCCACGACATCATTATTCGAAGGCTTCGATTGCGATCGTCCGGAGGAAAGGAATGAGGAGGAGGAGGAGGAGGACGACGACAAATGGGAGGAGAAGAATGAGGAAAGGAAGGAAAACGAAAACGATTACGATGGCAGCCCCGCGTCGTCGAGCCTCCTCCTCGGCCTGAGTCGGATCTCGATCGCGCGTTCGCAATCGTGGGATGGGGACGACGACACCGCGAGCGACGATTACGACGGACCCGCGGACGGCAGGTGGAACATTCCGTTCGACGACGACGACGACGGCGACGACGACGGCGACGACGACGGCGACGACGATGAAGACTATGAAGACGAGGTGGGGGGTGGTAGACGATCGTCATCCCCTGGCAATAATGGCAGGTCGGTCGACATATCGACGTTGAACGATATCGGATTCGTGCCGATCGGGGGAGAGAGGATGTTGGGGGGAGACATAGGACGTCGAAAATCGCCGATTTCGCGGACGACGACGATTATTCGCTCGCCCTCTTCTTACCACGCCCGCACGAACTTCATGACGTCTCCGTTGAGGCCGCTCGCGACCAGGGTGGACGTTCGAAGAGAAGATGGCTCATCATTGGCACACATTTCTTCCCCCCGTCGTGTCTCACCATGGAGGCGAGGGACGCAGGCCACCACGGCGAGTCGGAGGGAAGGGCGACAAGGTGGCGGCGGTCCTCCCTCGCCCTGTCGTTTGGGGGAGGCATCGACGACGATATCGAAGATGACAACGAGGATGACTAGTAGTACTACGACTACTACTAGGAGGAACCTCCATGGAGTTTTCGCCACGAACGAGAACAAGGAGAACGTGAGCCCGAGCGGCGGCGGGAGGGGATACGTCACGATCGGAGCGGCGCTGTTATTCGACGTACGGTGAAAAGGGATTACATTGCCTCCTTTGATGTTGTAAATTAAACGTTGAAAGAAAATCCTCCTTGCGGATGGGGATTGTTGGTGACATTATTCCTGTTAATACTCCTCTAATGAATAGATAAGAAATAACGCTTTATGATAATTAAAACAATGTATGCTACATTTGGAAGAGCGAATCAAGCCGTCCTTGCCGTCCATCCATCCTCATTTCAAGCAGTTGCGAAATGAATTGCGCGATAAAATCACACCGATCCGAGGGTGGTCGTTTCGTCCGAGCCCCTCGCGAGATCGTTCCGCTCGTCCTCCTTCCTCGAGGCCTGCCACTCCCGAACCGAACTCTGCCGATCGCCATCGCCATCGTTGGCGCCCCTCCTCCCTCCCCCGAATATCACGGTGTTTGTCGTCCCCCCATTCCGCCCGCGTCCCTCCATCTGCTCCTCGTCGTACACCGACTTCTCGTAGCTCTCCATCGGACTGCGATATAGCACCTCCTCGCTAAGGTGGAGAGTGGCGGCTCGCATTATCAACTCCGATAGTGGCGGACCGGGCGCCACCGCATCCATCATCGATACGCCGTCATCGTCATCCTCCCCCTTCATCCCACGCAACGAACTGGAGATCTCGTCGAGGGCGATCCTGTACCTTCTCGAATTGTGCTCTCCCGCGAAGAGGTTCGTTATCGCCCTCAATACCGGACGACGTACACGCCGCGATCCCCACGTGCGTTCCTCGTGATCGGCGTGTACGCCGTACCTCTCGAGCACCTCCATCCTGTTCCTCGGCCGCCGCGCGATGACGCCGTCGATTCCTACTCCGTCGACCTTCCCCGATCCTTCCCCGACCACTCGTATATCGCCGTTGCATGTATTATCATCGGGGGGGTATAGCAATTCGTCCGCCATCGCGAACGACCATGGATCGGCGACGTATCCCCTACCCACCATGATCCCCTCCAACATATCGCAAATCTCCAATTCCCTCTTGACGCCGGAGAGGGTATCGATGCCGCCGTTCAAACTGATGTTCAACGTCGGGAATTCCATCGCCAATCTCCTGACCTGATGATAACGCAACGGCGGCACCTTGCGATTGTCCGCGGGACTGTACCCCTTGGTCAATACGGCGATGCGTGCGTGTACCTGAAAGTCCGTGACGATGCCACCGCTCGCCACCTCCGTGATGAATTGTCGCAATTCGTCATACTCCTCGTCCGGATCGCGCATGTCATATCCCTCTCTAGTGAAGGGATATTTCGCATCGGTGCCGATGCGACACTTGACCGATATCGGCAAATCGCCATGACAACCATCGTGCAACGATTTCGTGAGACGTCGAACGAGGGATGGGTCGGACATCAATGCCGCCCCGAAGCATCCGTTTCCGGCGACCTTGGGGGACGGACATCCGCAGTTCAGGTTGATCGCCGTATAGTCGCATTGCGCGATCCGATGTCGTCGTCCATCCCCTACCCCCACTACCCCTCCTCCTCCTCCTCCTCCATCACTCTCATATCGACGATTCAACGCATTCACGATGTGTGCCGCATCGTGCATTTGATTCGCATCCGACCCGCCGAGTTGCAATACCGACGTTCCCTCGTGTCGTATTCCCCATCCCAGGAGACGATTTAGTCGTTCGTCGTTTTCGATTTCGATTTCGTTCGCGTCGATATCTCCCCCCCGTTCTGGATGGTCATCGTCATCGTCATCATTCGAATGCGACGAGAATGACGACGACGGGGTACGAGTACGTCCGGCGACGATGGCATTGGCCGCCACCATCTCGGTATATACCACCGTCCTATCACTCAACAATCGCACGAGAGATCGAAAGTGTCTATCGGTGTACTCCATCATGGGGGCCAATGATAATTTGGAACTGGATCGCAACGCCATTTCGCGTCGTTCGAAGAACGATGATTGAGTATGATGTCCACCGCGGTGTTCGCCAAGATTGTGTCGTCGCGGATCGCTATTGATGGTGTTTTCCTCATGAGCGTCGCGGCGAGAGGAGGGCATAGGTGAGGAGGATGAGGATGAGTATGGCGATGACGCCGCGCTGGTCATCGTCATCGTCGATGAGGTCCCGGACGATTTCGCACGTCGCGAGAAGGGGGACGAATACGTCCCATGGTGCCGCCGCCGCGACGAATACGACGACGAATGTGACGAGCACGACGACGACGAGGGTTGGAAAGGATGTGACGATGACGATGATGCGCGTCCAAATGCGCGTCGATGGACGAATGAAGTGGACGACGTCGTCCCGGGAGTAGGCGGGGCGTGGCGCAGTGCCGCTCCAAATCCCGTCAGCATCGTCGTCGACGAGGACGACGAGAGGGAGGCGGCGGACATCATCATCGTCATCAATGCGCCGTAGGAGGAGGAGGAGGAGGTGAAGGAGATGAAGGAGGGATGTGATCGACGGCGGCGGCAATGGCGGCGGAGGCGGCGTGGCGACATCGCGTCGTCCTCGGGAGGGGCGGGCGGGCGGGGGCGATGATGTTGTGGGATGGATGGGGAGAAAAATAACGAGAGAGGCTATGTAGAGGGCTGGGAGGGGGGGGGGAAGGCAGTACGGGGGAGCGACAGACGGTATTTCCCGCCTTTTCTTCCCCCCATTTACTAGGCGGTGCGGGGGACAGTCAGACGCTATTTCCCGCCCGATGGACCACCTTGGTAGATAGTGTATGTAGGTAGGTATGGTACATTGGACCGTAACATCTCCCGAACCCACGCCCGAACCCAGGCCCGAACCCACGTCTGAACCCACGCCCGAACCCACGCCCGAACCCACGCCCGAACCCACGCCCGAACCCACGCCCGAACGGACCGACGTTTTCAAGAGTTTAAAAAACGCTTCATAACACTTTTTCATGGATCAGTTCATTTTCCATTATTCTTCCAGAAGAAACCATCATGATCATGTCGTCTGCGGCGGGGAACGAATCTCCAATGGTCACCAACATCCGCCATCCTGGCGAGAACGACATACTAGCGTCTTCAGTGAGTGCTGTCGTTGATATGGGGGTGAGCATGACCGACGTGGGGAGCAATCCTAGCATTAATCTGAAGCCAAATGATGGCGCCACCACTATGACTCCAGCTGCACCGCTCTCTCTCAGAACGCCGACCCCACCTGCTCCACCTGTCAACCCTCGACCTTCCTCTTCCGGTGGCGTTGTGTTTGTGCCGGGTACCACAGTCGCAGCCATTGGATCTACGCCCGCAGAATCTGGTAACTCCGGTCAACCAACTGTAGCTACATCGGCTCCGGCAACAACTGCAGATGGAATCACCAGTGATAGCACTGGCAGCAACAAATATGACAGCGGCGATCGAGTCGCCGGCGGGTCAACGATATTGGTCCTACTAATGCAACGAATTGAGGAGATAAAGTCTAACTTGACTAGAGCGTTGCAAGAAGGGAATATCCCACAGCAAATGGAGATGGCGAAACATCTAACGACGTTGGGTAAAATGGCGGTAACTTTGAGAAAGTTAAATTCAATAAGGAAGAGATCTCAGATTGATGAATGAGGCATTAGGAATGTGCTATACCTTAGGCAGAAGAATGGTCGAATGAGAAGGAAGAAGAAAAGATAGAATATGAACAAAAATGCCCCCGAGGTACTAAGGCTGTTATTGTTTGCTGAAAAGTAGCACATCTTCAATAGCACCCCTTTGTCCCTAGTAATATGTATTAAAGAAATGATTTAAGAATATCATTTGTTGTTTATTTTATTTTATTCAATTCACTATCATACCTAACGAACTTCCCACCGCCCTCTCTCTTAAATGCAGACGACGAGGACGAGGACCATAAGTCAAGAACCAGCACCCCAACACGGCGAGGGCCAAGGGAATGAAAAAAAATGCCACCGCCACCGCCACTGCCCCCAAGAAGAACGCCCATGCCAAAACGGCGGAGGACAGCGTCAACCACGCCGCGTTCATGAGAGATACGCCCAAAGACCCGCTTTTTCTTCTTTCCTCCTCATCCCTCCTCCCAAACTCCTTTCCCGTCATAGACCAAACAGGCTCGCCCGAGGTTCGAGACCCGCAGGCCTATGGAAAATAGTGAGGTGGTGAAAAAATGGCTGTTGGGAGTATTCCGATCGTTGGATGCACATGACCTTGAGTCGTACGCCGAGGGATAAATGAAAATAGGATATAATCCGTCCTATCCATCCCGGTGCGAATTGACGTTTGACGATTTGGGTTTCATGAAGATATTGCATCGTATGCACCTGTGCAAGAAGATCGCGGGCGAGGGTCATCCGTTCGAGCCATGAAGGCAAGGGAAGGATGGGGGAAAAGGTGACGGGGTTGGTCCCACTATTGTTTTGTTCAAATATTAAAAGGTTAGGAGCATAGTTTTATGATGTTAATAGATTTTCTCGAGCTGCTCGCGAGCATTGCGCCTACTCCTCCTCCTCCTGCCCACTTTATCATCGTTGACGATATGATCGTTGCCGCTGTCAACATTATCCGCCGTTGCCACCGCCGCACGCGGAGGGAGCGTCGTCGTCATCTTCTTCTCCCCCCCCTTTAATACGAAAACGACGACGACGTCGGGTATAACCGAGACAGTATGTCATCGGAGTTATTATTCGACAGGGCGCATCGTCGTCAAGATTCATTTGTCGTTGTCTTCGTCGTCGTCGCGTTGGGTCGTCGTCATCGCCTCGATCGCCCTCCCTTGTTAAAAGACGGCGCACAAACCCACCGACGCCAACTTGCCGTTATGATCGCCACCCCATTGTCGTTGTCGCGAACCCCGTCGTCGAGGCACGTCGCAAAACGGTACAAGACCTGCCTTTGCGACGATTGTGGCCGTCAATGTCGACGACGAATCTTGTCATTCCCGTTCGTCGGCGTAATGTGCAGCGTCAGTCATACCCACATCAACACCGTATACCTCTTGCGGAAGGTTCTGTGAAAATCCAATCCGGGCAGGCGTAGCCCACCCCCCACGCGTGACTCGTCGCGGTATTTCGACGGCGAGATGGCCCTCACTATTAGCAATTTTCCTTCCCACCTCGACGTCATCAACTTTTTCTATTACATCCTCGTCCACCCTCTCCACCCACCCCCCATTGGTGTTGGTTTTGGACATGACGAAATCACTGTCGTTGTCATCGTTTCTTCTGCCTTTGTCATCTTCCTTGTTGTCTCGTTCATCATCATCCCCTTTATACAACGCACGGGGGATGACAAAGCTGTCTCTGTCTCGTGTATGCACAGTACCACGTATGAGAGAAGGGCGGAAGGACCCTTGCCCCCCCACACTCCCCCCCCTCGTCGGTTTCTCATGAATTCTTCGTTTTGTCGCCTTGCGTACTCCCCATTTTCTCCAAAAAGATCGTCATCATCATCGTTCTCGTTCTCGTCGTTTAATCCCCCACGTATGAGAGAAGGGCGGAAGAACCCTTGACTCCCCCCCACTCACCCCCCTCGTCGGTTTCTCATGAATTCTTCGTTTTGTCGCCTTGCGTACTCCCCAATTTTCCCCCCCCCCCCCCCCCCCCCCATCCCTCGCAGACCCTCCCCCATATCATATCCCCCACTCCCCCCCAATCGTCAATCATCGATTCCACATATTACATGGATATACTTCTCATATCTCGATTGCATCATTCTCTTTCAAAACTCGTATCCCCCCTCGACCAATTTCCTCCTCGCCGCGTCCATCTCCCCTGTCAACATCGATATCGCATCCGGATTATCGACCATGTTGATGACGCGCGATGCAATCGAATAAACGGCGTATATTCCGAGGCAGATTAGGATCCACAGCGGCATGTATCTTATCAATGCGTCGATGACGATCGCTGCGATCGCATCGCCGTCCTCGGAGGAGGATGCGGCGGTGGCGTAGGCGGAGAGGAACGACGAAGCTCGATACTTGATGGCATCGAGGTTACTCAGCGACGTGCGCCATAGCTGCAGCACGAACGCGGCGTGCAGGAGGAAGAGCTGATATCGCAGCAGGCCGATCATGGTATTATTCTTTTTCGAACGATGACGAAATATACCTTGCCCCCCCCCCCCCACTCCCCCACCCTCCTCGTTTGGGGTGTGGATGGAAGAGGAGGTGGAGGCGGAAATGTTGGCGAGATAAGGAGAGGGGGTTTGGGTTTGGAGCGCGAGGGAGCGATTGAGGGCAACGGGATGATATATATTGTGTACGCACTGCCTGGCGTCGCGTTGGAAAATGAGGACCTTGACAGTTTTTTTTACTGGTATGGTAGCTAGAGAGAGGAAGTCATCTTTTTTTGCCATATGGCAAAAATGCCCCAGATTTCCACTAGTGAC
>JALLBA010000479.1:0-18170 GCA_036939675.1 Cyclostephanos invisitatus
CCATAAGATCCTGAAGAACCAGCAGAAGAAGGGGAAGAAGAAGAAGAGCAAGAGGTGCTGAACAGTGACAAACAATCTAATGTAGTGGAAAGGTGATTATGTATTTATGCATTGTTTACCTGTGGTTTCACTTCGAAACCTGTCCTGCAAACCTTCCACGTGGAGATTTCAAATTCTCCATTTCGCTAAAAGCTTGCTTAGCTATCGCCTACGTGGCTTTCATACGTACGTACATAATAGGAAGTCTAACACACCCTTGTAGCTATTCAGCTTTTTGCTGGCTTGCAGGTGGTCTGGCTTTGCTCCTGCCTCTGACGTCTGACATCTAGCTTCTGCTAGATCTCTTACTCTGGTTAGAAACTCCGACCTGATGATGACATGGTGTGATGGTGGATGATGCTTTGTAAAGTAATCTGCGAGGTTGGTCTTCCCCGGCCGCCAATATATGCGAAATTGTCCCTGAGCTTCACGGTCTTGGAGCCAGTGGAAACGCATGTCCATCGCCTTGGTGCATTTTGGTTGAATTTTGTTATTTACCACGCCTTCCACCGTCGAATTGTCCGTTTGGATAGGTGTTCGTATGCAGTGGAAAGGAGGCAAAGGCAAATTAGTGGAGGTCATTTTCTCCTACACTACCATCGTCAGAGCCACATGTTTTTGTTGATTGTTGTGTGTGTATTAGTCGTCCGGGGGCCATCCAAGGCCACGACATTTTATTTTTTTATTTTTCATCCGCTTAATTCGCTACCCCAAACGACGACAAAATGCAACACCCACACGTTCCGCCGTTGTCGTTCGCCCTCCCCGATATACCCTCCACCGAAATCGCAAACATTGGGTTGGTTGTTGTGTGATCCCTGGAAACGGCGGCCACCTAATGCCTCGTTTCCGCCCGTCCCCTCTCTCTTTTTTCGATGGGTCGCGTTTTTGCTATTTTGATGGCCATGGCGACACTCTGGTGCAACACCAAGCGCATCTCCCGATAGAGAATATTCAGGGCTTCAAGAGAAGCCGCTGGACGCCGCTGTCGAGCGATTATTCGCTCCATATCGGCTAAAGGATGCCATGGTAGTTGTGTTGGAGGATTTTCTATTTTTTGTATAATATGCGATCGCAAACCTTAAATCAATGACTGTCTGACTTTTTGAAAATACACACGGAACAAGAAAAGGGACTGAAAGTTCGCCCCAAAGTGTTTCTTCACAACAATTGAACGGATTATTTTTGATTTAATCATTGGGCCTTTCTCAAAAAAGAAGAAATGACATTTCCCGGGACTGAAACCATGGCCAGACGCTTTTCTTCCAGGATGTCGGCTAGAAACTTTTTCTCAGATGTTACCCGACCCGTAGTATCTTATGGCTCCTCTTCATCACATGCACATCAACCTGATGCCGCGGACGCCGACGGCAGGAGCCACCATAATATGCATGCTTCATGGGTCCAGTGACGGGGGGATCTCATCAAACTTGCCATCACCATCGACATTCGGCGAGAGAGCAGATAGTTAGGTCCGATGGCATCCCGGCTCTCAATCCTATTGCCCATCCTCCTGACCTCTCCCTGGTCTCGCCCGACACCGACGACGGGGCTTTCGACCAATGCCAATATTCACATAGTCGCGTCACAGTCGTCGGTCCGAAATCATCCTCCCGGTGGTCGTCGCCATCATCATCCTCGTCAGCGTACCAGACGTCATCATCCTCGGGGGGGCGGAGGCGGAGGCGTCGACCACGACGCCGAGTGGGAGAGTGGGTCGCGGCTCAGGATGGAGGAGGCGACATTGGTCGAGGGACTCCTGCGAGATGCCGTGGCCGTCGCTCGTCTCGGCGATCGCCGCGGCGTAGTCGTCGGTGGCGATGATGACAACTACCGCGATGATGGACGCCCGAGGATGATATTATTCCCCTCGGTCCGACAGTGCAACTCGGGTAAGAGGAATGAACCCCCTCGAATATGCCACCAGTCCTCATTTTCGCTCGGTTAGCGTAGTAATGACCTTTCATTTTTTCACCCACCCCTATCCGCGCGCGTCTTTCGTTACCACTGCAGCGCTCGCGACGTTCGGCGACGCGGGAGAGTTCCGACGTGCTCTAAGGCTATTCGCGCAGATGAGGAAGTCGGCGTCGCTCGTCGGGAGACAAAATTCCGGGATGACGTCGTCGTCGTCGTCGTCGTCGTCGTCGTCGTCGTCGTCGTCGTCGTCGTCGTCCACGATGGCTCGATCGTCGCACTGGACCTCCCCCCCCAACGTGGATGCATCGCATGTCGACGACCACGGCATTGCGGGGGGCGTCCGCGACGATCTTGGCCGGAAGAAGACGATCGCCGCAGCCGCCGTGGACATGGTGTCCGACCCTCCCAAACCGACCCTGGTCACATACTCGGCCCTAATGTCGAGGGCGGTCAGTCTCGGCAAGCCGAGGGTGGCGCTGCGTTTGTGGAATCTCATGCGCAGTCAGAGAAATTTCTACACCCGGGTTAATCACTCCGACTGTGACAGTGTCATCGACGACGACCTCGTGATCCCGGACGTCATATTCTGCAATACACTAATGAACGCATACGCGAAGCTCGGCGATCACGAGTCGGCGAGGTCGATATTGAACGCTATGACGGACGCCGTCGACGGTCCTCGACACGATGGTATACCCACCACACAGCCGACGGTCGTCACGTACAACACCCTCGCCGATGCCTGCAAGGTGGCGGGGGAACTAGGAGAGGCACTAGAGGTCCTCGATCTGATGACCTCGCAAGCACATGCAACCGGGGACGCGTCGTTGCTACCGGATGCGCGGACGTACACCATGATCATATCCACCGTGGCGCGTAAGTCGAGAAGGATGGGGGAGCGGAGGGGAGAGGACGACTGCGCCTCCCACGCTCGTCGGGACGTGCGATCTGGGGGGGAGAAAGATCCGGACGAGGCGTTCACGCTACTATATCGGATGATTGAGGACGGGATAACCCCAAACGGGATGACGTACTGCGCCCTTATTGACGTTTGTGGTAGATGCAATCGTACCGACCTCGCCCTGGCCGGATTGCGCATCATGCTGAAACAGAAATCGATCGGGGGGCGGGATGTAGCGGGAGGGTCCGTGTATCAACAACAGGCGCTGTTCAACGAGGTGGGAGCGTGGACCGCCGCAATCAACGCTTGTGGTAAGTCTGGACGAACTGACACGGCGATACGACTTTTCCGAACGATGCAGAAGTACGGCGTTAAGCCAAATTCGGTCACGTGTGGTTGTTTGACTGATTGTCTTCTTAAGGCGAATCCGATTAGGATTGCAGAAACCCTCGAGGTGCTCCAGTACATGAAAAGTGAATCACTGGTCCCTGGCGAGGTCATGTACACGAGCTTGATGGGCATCGCGTTAACGTTGGCCGATAAAAGCGTCATCAGGAAAGACGGTCTACAGGTGAAGATCGTCAACAAATTCAATGAGCCAAGTAGGAGCTCCTCATTGGAGTCCGAAGGCGGGACGCCGGAGGCGATCGTGCTATATGCGGAGTTGATGCGTTGCCTAATCCACGACGGTAATGACTCATCGATGCTCATCAAGGTGTTCCTTGTATTCCAGATGATGAGGAACGCAGGCGCGACGCCCGACTTGGCCTGTTACAACGCGCTCCTTCGAGCGTGTGCCATCAGCGGTGATATAGAAAAGATGCAGGACGTGCTTCGTCGGATGAAGGCCGACGGTATCGAACCCACATCAAATACCTGGAGGGGGACCCTTAAGGCGGCGAGGAAGGCGAGGAGATCGGACGTCGCAGATTCCGTTTGGGATGCGGCCGTGACATACCCCAACAAGGACGTGGCTCCATTCATACCACAGGGGTCGGACGTCGAATTGCTAATGAGCATATACGTGCACGAGCTCGGGGGCATCAGTGGTGACCATGCCTTGCGGAATATCCTAAATAGGAAAGTGATTTCACTGTACGAAGGGATTGTATCTAAATCGGAAGATAGAGGACTACACCATGAATCACTGAGCGTGGAAGAATTAGAAGAGAATCAAGATTTCATGCTATCGGTTCTACGGGCGGCTGTTTCTTTCGAGATGCACGGTCCTACTTCCGAAGAAAGGAGCGCCGCAAAAAATCTTGCATGCGAAATCGCCGGACTCGAAGTGTTCCAGAGACATCTGCATATTGTGGATAGGGCAAGCAAGAAGGCGCTTCAACTAGCACAAGACTGGTTGCACAACTACTGAAAGGAGAGGCATTTACCTTTCTAGACCGTTGTGACAAAAACAAGTCTTTTTTAAATTACTACATGAAATGAAATATGCAAGAGACTGATAACCGTAACGATAACTCCAATGATGAAGACATTGCAGCGGATACCATTAAAGAAATCCTTTTTTTCTGTTTTGCTGTAACAGCACATTTCGTTACCTGCAGGATCACTTGTGACTTGGATAAATTGATCCAGTGCGAAACTCATCTCGAACCGCAATATGCCACATTGCCTTCCTCTAAGCACAGCCTGCGGTCGATGGAGGGAATCAGCTCTTCCTCGTGATGAGTCACATATAGCAAGCTCATATCAGTTACGCGGCAAATTCTTTCAACGAGGCTAAGCAAGCGCCCGCGGTTCCATATATCAAGTCCTTGACACGGTTCGTCCAGAATTAACAGTAGCGGTCTTTGTGCGATGGCAGAACTCAGAAGAAGGAGCTTTTGTTCACCCTGAGAGAGTGTCGAGAATGGCCTGCTAAAAAAATCGTCGCTGTCACCGCCGTCCAAAAGACCAAGCCAGCGTGCGGCAGTCATCGCACTCTCTAAATCAGTTCCAAAATCCACGCTCGAAGCTGCGTCGGTTGCACAAGTATTGTTTTGGTTATTCTTATCCTCATTGAATATAAAAGATGCCCCCAATAGAAGAATTTCACCCACGGTCCGGCATCCCCAATTATGTGCAGCATGCAGGTGCAGCTCCGTCGATACCCAGCCAAGACCTCCCGTAGAGAGGCGAGCTTTCGACGTCTTTGAAGGGGTGACGACCAAACTCCCGTCGGATACCACGGCATCACTCCCGTTAATGGCGAAGTCACAGCATCCTACTCCGTATTTCATGCTCGTTCGGAGCAGTAGTCGGCTGAGCGTGCTCTTGCCGGCACCTATCCAAAAACAATACGACAAGATAAATTAGGACGAACTGAGATCGCGCGGCCTTAATTCCCAACTGTCAGAATTCGACGCGAGGGAAAGAAAAACCTACCATTCGTGCCAGCCAAGTGCCATCTTTCGCCTCGCTTCACCGTCCAATCTAGACAAGATATGAGCGTCACGTCATCGCGCTTGACTTTCAAACTGAGCGAACGAACTAAGACGTCGCTTTCACCTGAGCTCGCCTGGGGGTCAGAAGCTTCGTACACCAAGCCCCTCCCACGTTCCCAAAAATTCTTAACGTCGATTTCGCTCGGGAATACGCTCCCAAATGGAACGATATCCCAAGGATGACGCCCTGCACAAGCGGCAACGTCCCCTCCTCCTTCGGACGTTCCGGTCGAGACCAACGATCTCACCAGCTCCTCCCCGGTCCGTCCTGATCTATCCTCGGTCCTGACCCCGCCCCCCACGCCGATGCCACCATCGAGGAACGTGACCCTGCCGAACCCATCCGAGATCTCCTCCGGACGATGCGTCAAGAGCAATACCTGCGTCCGCGCCGCATCCCTCGCATCGCCCACCCCCTGAACGAGTATGTCCATCCGAAACCCGCGCAATACGCGTTCGATAATGTCGCGCAGACCCGCCCTCCCCTCGACGTCGAGTCCATCGTACGCGTTGTCCAGTACCAGCAGATTCGGCCTCGAAACGAGGGCGCGTACCAACAATACGCGACGGACCTGCCCGGTCGATAACGTGCTAACGAGTCGATTCAACAGCGGGAACATCCCCAACCTGACCGATAGGAATTTCGCCGTATCCGATAATCGATTGCCGCCGCCGGGTATCAACGCGCGATATACGGTCGTCGTCGATTCGTCCAGTAGGATGTCGGAGTGCGATTCGAACGACACGCTCGATAGTGAACGGTGATCCCGACGACGGCGCGTCGTCGTCCCGACGCTCGTCGCATCCCCCCCCCATCGCATCGTCAACGAGCCGGAATGCAAGTAGGACGGAGGGCCGTCGACGTCATCATCATCCCCTTCCCCCCTCCCCCGCGCGACGTGGACGTCACGCATCGAGGCGGCGCCGGTCGCGAGGGCGAGCGATAGAAGCGTCTTGCCGGATCCGTTCCTGCCCAGTCCCACGTGACCGCCGCCCCGGCCGCCGCTCGTCTTCGTCGTCTTCGTCGTCTTCGTCATATCGAGGTTTGGCCATACGCTCAGGTCAAAAGGCCCGAGCGACGAACGACTACGATCGTCGCGGGATGCGATGTCGGCCTCGCCCTGTCCCCCCCCATCAACGCAGCGACGTCGCCGCGTCCGTCGTCGCGAATCGTCGTGACGATCGTTCTCGTCGTCGCAGGCGACGATGCGCGAATGCGGTGGGACGGGGGGGTACCGCAGCACCGCACATCGCAAATGAACGAGCGGCATGACCGACGGGTCTACGACGAGGGAGTCTCCGTCGTGGTCGTCACACTCGTCATCGTCGTGCCTCCCTTCCTTTCCCCCTCCTCCCACCGCCGCCGCCCCCGAGCGGGGGATCGTCGTCGAGGAATAACAATGACGTCGTAGTAGCAGTAGTAGTAGTCGTCGTCGTCGTCCCGCGTGATGATCACCTCCCCAGCATCCCACCACCACATGCGACGGGGTCACTCCCGACGACGACAATGCGGAGACACATGATGACGGCCATCGTCGTCCAACGATTCGGAGACGCGTGGCGGCCATCGTCGTCATGGACGACGCGCTCACGGGACGACGCGCTTGGATTGGGGGGTGATGCGGCGGTGGATGATGACGCAGACCCAACAATCAAATTAAAGAGTGATGAGGGGCATCATCCACCGTGCGTTCGGCTGCCGCCGGCCGACCGTCTACCATATTATCGGCGGACGGGATGGAGAGGAGGTACGAAGTTGTAATGTCGTTGTATCTGTGACGTGGCTGTGAGGTCACGCTAACTTACTACCACCTATCATCACGGCGGCTGGTCACCTTAATCTTGCGATGATCATCTCTCATTCAGGCAATTATTGACTATGGTCCTAGGAGAATGATATCTCGTTACATAATATATCTCAAGGCCTGCTCCGCTGTTCCACCCGCAATCGGGGGAACAGCGGAAGGTGCAATAGGTTGCTGCAACGACTATGCGCCGCCAAGTCATCTTCGACGTCTGCGACGAATACGGGTATTGTAGGCGACATCCCAACGTGCGTCTCGTGAAACCCCGAGACGACGGAAAGCACTGGAGGATACTGCGAAGGAGGTGCCCGGAGTGCATAATCGATGATCGACCACCGATACAGGATATTTCCACCGTCGCCACCGTCATCGACGATCCCGAACAGAGATTGGCCGTGCAACTTCGCAGGGAGATGCAGGTCGAGGAAGAGACTGCCAACGAATGTCTAGGCCGATGTATCATCGAAATTGCGATGACTGGGGTATTGGTTCTCATCGTTGTCGCAATCGTATCGACAATTATATATCTTCTTTAAAGATTGACCGAGAGGAAGAGGAAGAGGTGACTGATAACATACCAAGGGCGTATGAATTTGAGGCAAAAACCGCTACCGATGGCGAGTCTGCAGTAGGAGAAAGATTCACCCTCCGCCAACTTCGCCAACCGGGCAAAAGATGAAGAATGATTACTTGTGATAATGAGGGAACATGCTAAAGGCTATAAAAATGGAGTGGTTACTTTCTGTGCTTTGTCGGCAATTATCCTAAGTCACGAACGATACTTCTACGATAATGGATTCGAGATCAAAATGTCCGGCCAAATTGAATGAAGGCCACATAAGAAGTGCCGCCCCATTCAAGCCACCAACCCCGAAGCCAAACGAACTCCATGGACCACACCTCCACAAAGGGCTACGAGATTTGCCAAACTGCTCATGCCGTGCAGCTTACCGAAAGATTTGGCCTTCATTTTATACTCCTCCCCTTCCCGCTTCCCCTCATCCTCCAGCTGATACCGGTCAAACATGACTGAAGAGGATTTTGGCTCGAGATAGAGCAGATTGAGGAGCGTGGTTACGAATGCGATCCCCAACGAAACTTCGGATGCTTTGCTGATAACGTCCGGCATGGCAGTGAGGGTGAGGATCTGCCTCATGTATAGTAAGATGTGGGAGTAATCGCCATTTTGTCACGTGACATATGTTTTTCAGTATGAGAATGCAAAAAATAATATCTTTCATAGACCGCCTCGCGATGGAGAGCTCTTACTTACCTGAACGCCAATCATGACGGTACAAAGTCGAAAGTACAACGGGAATAATTTACTCTGCAACGTCCCGAAGACCCTCCTGGGTAGATTCTTGAACATGGTGATGCCAGCCACGAACGTGGTGTAGACAATGGTTCCGAACCAAATCGAGAACGATAAAAGATGAACCGTGGCGGCGGCGCTGGGGGGGAGCACGAGATACCTGCCCATGTTGAGAAGGGCATTCGTCAATGATGCACCGGGAGCGGCGGCGGAACCTTGGTAGATGGCGAAAAGGAGGGCGTACAGGACAGCGACCGAGCGAAAGACATTCGAATTGTGCAAGGCCGGCCGTATGAACGGCTTGTCGTCGTTTTCGACCTCCTTGGGCGTGAAAGAGAGGCGCGAGGGGGATGCGAACGCGGCGGGGCCGACTCCTCGACGATCACGTGGGAGGTGATGACGTCGTGCGGAAGATGACACTGCTTGTTTTGATGGATTGATGGATATGGCTTGATGCGTGAGGAGCACCAAGCCGTGAACTGTTCGTTGGAACAGGAGGAAGCAACCAGGGAAGAGAAGAGCGGATTTCATGATGTCGAAATGGGTCGAAAAATGAAATATTTTGTGATGGTAGGAGGACCACACTGTGAATGCGAACCGCCCCGGGCCCCTGCTCGCTGTGAAATCCGGTGGTAGAATAATAATATTAGGGAGATAATGCGGAATGCCTCACTTAGCGATAGTTTTTTTTTCTTCGTAGGAATTAGTTCAAAATCGCTAAAGTGAGGTATTTTCCAGGTGAAAAGCTCTATGTTAAGGCATTCTCCAGTTTTTCTCATAATATTATCGTGCCAACGTGTGGTAGTACGATTGCTTGATTTCTCCTTTGTGGCTTCTTTTTTGAAAGGCTCCGGAGACACAAGTAAAAATAAAATTACGATTCCCATCCTACAATAAATACACTACTATGTCAAAAAATGTGGTGTCAGTAAATCCTGGCCCGCCAAAAATCACTCTTTGCCGTAATACCTAGTAGTAAAATAGGTAGTCATGCAAGAGGGGAGAGAAGCATAGTGCGAGCAACTCTACGTTTTCTAGGAAGGTGAGGACGCCGATGCCATCATTTGATGGGATTTTGTGATGTATCTATCCTCCCCCCGGAGATGGTCGATGGCGACGGCTTGGAGGCGGGTGACACCTCTCCATACCTCCTTGATCGCTCTCTAATATTCATGTGCACACTCAACAGCTCATCTTGCTGCACGATACCCAGCGACTACACGTTGTAAAATGTATAGCAAGCGCCCTTATGAGGGCTCCGGAGGTGGTGGTCGCGGTGGCTACGGTGGGGGTGGTAATCGCGGTGGAGGGAGATTCCCGGCCAATAACGCGCCACAAAAGACCGAAGAGCGAGTCATCACCAACCGATGGAAGCTGTCTCCATGCTCGACTGATAATGACTCTGATTACATGCAGTACCGTGTGATCATCAAGAACGGATGGTGGAAACGAGTCAAGGACGAGGCCACGGGGGAAGATATGCCAAGGGTTTTCGAGTCCAGGGAGATCGCCAAGAAAGACATGGAGAAAGTTGCCAAGTCCGCGGTTCCCTGGAAGGTCATGAAGAAGTTGGTCCACGAGAACAATCTCGAGTTGGCCTACGATGGCAACCAAAAGGCGTATTCCACCTGCTCCAATAACGGTCCGGTGGATGGGAGAGAGTACCAGGTGAAGGTGAAGCGTGACTGCGAAGATGATGACCCCGACGCTGAAAGGTTTGTTTTTATTTTTGGGATTCTGCTGGCTTCGACTGTGAATTGCATTCTTCTCATCAAGAGTTTTGTTTCTCCCTCGCCGAATCCAGGGTCAAAGATAGATGGTATGCTGTTATTTTTCATGTGACGAACCCTATTCCCTATAATGAGGTAAAGAGGCAGCTTATGGGAGAGGTCTCATCTGAAGAGATTTCTATGATGTTCAACGTCATTTTGAAGGCGAGCTTCGATGTACTGCTGTGTTTGTCGTTTCCCATTCGTTGTAATTCCCGACCTAATTTATATTTTTTCTTGCTCCACTCCACAGTCGAACCTCATTCTCACAAGGGGCATGATATCGTTGGAGCCGAATTCTGCTGCCGTCTACTTTCCTCTCGAAGAACAATCAAGACTCCTCGACAGAAAGGCCCCCGAAGAGACACGTGATAAAACCAAGAAATTGCTCTCGGGCGTGGAGATGAACGTCATGACGCACCGTGGCATGTTTGTGCAGATTGAAAATGTCGTCAAATACGCGAACAAGGAATACTGGCAAAACTACCAAGACACACAACGTCACAGGGAAGGCGCAAGTAGAGTGCCGTTACTCATTGATTCTCACACCGGAACAATTGCGGGGATCAATGTCGATTTGCACCGACGCATTCCTGAGTCCCAAATGAATAAAATCGAGGAGGCGATTGTGAAGCTTGGTGACATCAATATAAGCTTCACGAGCAAAAAGAATGTTAAACCCGGAAAAGGTGAGCAGTCTTGCAGCTTGCTCTTCCTGAAGTAGGACGACACTTAACGTTTTAAACCCGCTTCATCAACTTGTTGCAGATGGAGCAATCCTCCATAAGAACAAGCCGTTCCGGAAGGACAGGAGAGACGATGATTCAAAGGGAAAGGGGAAAAGGATCATCTCCTCGGCGAATGATTCTACTCTGTACTCGTTTCTAGTCGATGGAGAAGAAACGACCGTCGCTGCCTATTTCGAGAATCGGTACGGGGTGAAACTGAAGTATCCAAACATGCCCATCATCTACGTCGACGACATTTCAAAGCATGGCGGGGGATGGTACCCAATTGAATTTGCTTATCAAGCGTTCGCTAAAGCGAAAGATAATGGCGAAGGTAAGTGATTGGAGGCCGCTCTCGCAACAAATCTGAAGTCCATTCCCTCATCCAGTTTTATGTTTCTTCCCCCCCCGGCAAAATCTTAGAGATTGTGACCAATATTTTAAGGTATCATGATGCCATAGCTGGGAAAAAGTGAGTCGATTCAGCATCGCCAAGACGTGCCCATATGCATCGCTCATATCTAATCCGTCGTGATCTCGTTTCAAAACAGTTACATTGTTGAGATTAAAAGGAAGCTCGATTTACTTCTTAATTTTAGTGGGACTGAAGGTGCCACATTCCGTGATCGCCTCATGAGGTGGAGAATTGGGATCGAAGATGGCGCCGTTGAAGAGACGGCGAAAGTGCTAAAGCCTCCAAGAATCACCTTCAAGGGTTCCTCACCTATTCAAATCAGCAATGGCTCGTTCAACATTTTGCGAGTGCAATTTTCAAGGTGAGATGCTGCCCGAAAATTATTGGTGGTATCGTTGGCTATCGATTCACGCCATCCCACATCGCTCAAACAAACTCTATCTCACTTCACCGCAGGCCTGCAAAACTTGCATCGTTTGCGGTTGTGAATTTCGCTAACAAGGCATCCTGCTTCGACTTCATCAAGACGACACTGAAAGTAGCGCAATCTTATGGTATTCAAATCCCAAGCATTACAATGGACATCGGTCGTGATGATCGCTTGTTGGATCGTGTGACTGAGCATTACGATGGTCGTGATTCTGTGGGTGAAGTGAGTCATGGGGATGTTTTGGTCTATCAGTTTTCTTTCTTGGCCTTCTATTATTTCAATCACACACAATTATTGTTATTCGTTCGATTTAAAAACCAAGGCATTGGACGCTGCCTCTCGGGCTATCCAAAGAGCAAAAGATGTCCACCTTTTTGATACTTCTAATATGTACAGGGGGAACAATGTGTTCTTCCATACATATTGCTACAGGTGATACATCATTGAATGAGCACGAATCATGTAACCCCATTTTTTTACGTTACAACTGACGTGCCTTCGTTCTTTCTATCGCCCGAAAATCCTCCCAAAACGAAGCGAGCAGCAGCAAGAGCGAGAGTGCCTTGTAATGCCTCCCATCGAGGAAGGCGGGCCTTTGGGCTTGATCATCAACTATGAAAAGGGAATGACGCAGAATGAGTTCTTCTCACATAAAGTGATAACTAGCAGTGGCGATGAACATAATGTTCGCCTTCAGATTAGAGTTAAAGAAACGAATGCAGCGATTGATCCTCTTGATTTCCGATACCATAATGGTGCGCTTTTACCCCTGTCCGAATTTTTTTCATCCCTTCTCTTGTCGTGCATTGATTTGTTTTGTGATGCTGCTGATTCTCTAGGACGTCACCAAGCAATTAAAGACGGTAGCTGGCACGATGTAACTTTCGTTGATCATTGCTACATGACTGATAAAGGATATGTATTCAATGACCACGATATCCAAGGCAAGAAATTCATTCACCACGCGAAAAACTTCGAGGTCGATTTCCCATCGATAGTGTTTGTCTACCTGCCAGACGATGGTAAAGCGCTCTATGATCGGATTAAAATCCTGTCAAACTTGTAAGCTCTCCGAATGCTATCGTGAAACGATCTGCTTTGACTGCCACGCCTAACTTGCTTCTGTTTTCATTTTTTAACATAGCTTGGGAGTACCTACCCAATGTGCAGTGATGAAGCAGTATCAGAAACAGAAAAACAAGGACCAATAGTAAGCAGTTCATGTCGTAGTATTGGCATATTTGAATAATTATTATCAATTATCTCTTTCATTTTCGCCTGCAGTGCTTCAAACATAGCAACAAAGGTCAACGCTAAATTGAGCACAGTCTATGATAAGGCCATATCATGGGACAGCTCATGCGACGATTGTAACGGTAATACGCTTCCTTGGGGTAAGTGAAATTCGTGTCTATCTTGCCTGACGATTTTTAAGAACGTTTCTAACCAGACGAATTCTTTTATATTTGAATGAAAGTTGGCGAACAGCCTACTCTTGTAGTTGGTGTTGGAATCGTGCACGGTAAATAGCATATTGTAGTCGTCTTTTGATGCTGAATTAAATTCTTCTTAAAAAGCCATCCTCCTTCCCGTTTATTTTGATTCAGGGATGTTCAAGTCTATAGTGGCATCATCTGTTTACCTTGACAGTGGTTGCATGCGTATCTCTAATAGCTGTTACATCCAGAAGAAATCTGATTGTATTTTGGACTTAGTGATGAAAGATATCATCTCTGGATCAATCGACCATTATCTTATTGATAATAATCGCTTCCCCAAGAGGTCAGCTTTATGTGCATAAACATTTTTTGTGCCGTGTTTGCGACTTTAGTTGAAAGTTGTTCGTCCAACATCCACTTTGCAGAATTCTTTTCTTTCGTGATGGAATTAGTGATGGGAATTTCGGGCAATCAGATGTCGAGATTCAGAGCATACGCAGGGCTGCTGTAGAAGTTATTGGTCAAAGCATTCCAATTAGTGAGTGCATCTGTATTTCATGCATAGCTGGTTTAACCTGAATTGTAGTCCCTGATAAAAATTGTATGTTTCATTTAGCATTTGTCATCTGTCAAAGTCAGCAGCAAGGGTTCAAGATGGTTCCCCGTGAAACACGTACAGATTGCAGAGGAAGGCCCATGACAAATGTTGGTAGTGGCACAGTGTTGCAGAATGGTGCTAACAGCTTTTACTTGATTGCCCAAGGGGGACTGAAAGGAACGTCGAAACCCGTCAAGCATATTGTGGTTTTGAATGAAAATGAAAGTCCGGTAAATGGACATCTTGGATTGACGCTGCAGAATCTAATGAACCTCGCCTACCAAATGTGCTTCAAGTATCCAACTGCGACCAAGGTATGATCTTAACAACGGCTTTGACTTTTTTGAAAGAAGTATTGACGCATAAGCCTGATTAATTTTCCATTCTCAAATAAAGGCCGTGCGGGAGCTGCCTGCCATCAAATATGCAAAGAGGCTTGCAAATCAGGTACTGTCTGAAATACGCTGTCTCGAAGCTGGAACTAATTGGTTCGGCAAGCACACGTATCTTATCTTCCCACATGACGATGACGGGACGGAAGAAGAACAGAGACCTTATCTGCAGATGGTAAGAGTCAAACTCTTGTGACTACCTGTTTCTCATTATCTGCCTCACCACATCTACGCGTTTTATCCTCGTTTAAATCTTAATAAGCAACAGTGCCAGGGGATTAGGCACAACATTGTTCAAGTACCCTTCCGCAACCATTTAGCAGCGTGAGTGCCTGAGGGGAAGGGGAATGAAAGAATTAGGATGCGTGACAAGGGGATGAAAATAATAGGAGGTGCGAGAAAGAGAACTATTGACAAAGCAGTGGCTGCAAGAGCGTATTCCTTTGAAAATGACAGGCTCCTATATCATGGACAGCCTTGACTTGGTTAGTAGGTATATAATATGTTACAGTTAATGTAAACAACCAAGAATACAGCTTTGCCTATCTCAAGCGACGAGTGCAATTAAGCGAAAGCCACAGTCTCATTCTGACCTTACATGGAACTCGTTCTTTTGCTTAAAGAGTAGAGCTGTGTTAATAAAGCGACGAAACTTCAAAATAGATGAGACGGCTGTACTGTTTTGAAGTGAATTACTAGAGCTATTACTCTGTGTCGCATTCTCGGCCTTCATGATGCATGAATCTTGGAACGCAGTATTCTCTCACTAATCAATGCTGTTTCTTGAGCTCAAGATCGATTTTTCGTCGAATGTTGCCAACGTCAGCGCTAACTGCGAACCACCACGTCGATATTATCATGCACAGAAGTAATATTGGCGGAAAGCCGCATATCGATCGCTCCCCGGTATTTTCGTTCACAACTCCCAGCCCCGTCAGATCGGTTATGCCATTGATGAACGAGACCAAGAATGCTGCACTACCGCCACCCCACCGATTCGCCAGCGTGTCGACTATGGGCTTGGCCTCATACCTCGCCTCTGCCGAAAGTCCCCTCCACAAATTCTCTCGTACAGGCTTGGTGATTGCAAAATTAATCACCTTAGCGAATTCATCTATCACCAGAAACATGATAAGGTCGGGCGGCCTTCCGTCCGACATCAGGTGCCACCATCCCAATACCGTAACCCCGCAAAGGCGTATCACCGGCATTAAAGCTAGCGCCCCGCGCTGACCGCAACAATCGGCAATGTACGCGCCAAGCCCGCTCGCTTGAAGCGCGAACACAGCCAAGCTGGACGCCGTGTTGATCTTGGCAAGGAAGGCGGTGTTGGATACTGCGCTCGACATGCTCGAAGATCGGTTGGCGACCAGTTCCGCCCTTTGGAATGAGAGAAGTACCGACGCCGATGCGGATAGGGCATTGTATGTGAATATTGACATAAGAAGACGCGACCTGAGGATGGTTGTGACGCCACGCATCAGACGTTGTTTGAAGGAATTGTCGTCAATCATGGGTTGTTGATCTACTGCAGGGTTGTTTGGCATAATCTTTGTCCTGTCTTCTGTTGGGAGCGATATGCTTCCGGTGCTCCTTGCATGCGTCATGCCCATGTCGCCACCAGCAGTTGCCGTTCTTTCCCTTAATCTATCCTTCTCCTGCTGCTCTTGCTGCACAGCTAGGTTGAGAAGGTTGCCACTCGAAAGACTCCCGCTAGCAACACGCTTCATGCTGCCCATCGATGCAGATCTCCTCATCGACGAATCCACCTTACTCGCCTGGGCGGCTAAATTTTCACCGGAAGCAAGGGAAGCAAGATCGCCAGTACTTGCATGTTTCATCTGTTCCTCCCAGTGGCGTTGCATTATCCTGCCGAGTTCTACTGACAGATTCGCCGATATTTCGAGGAATATTGCCGCCACAATTAGCAAGCCCGAGAGATGTAAGATGTGCGCGGCGAACGAGGCGATAACGCTTTTTTTGCGCACACAGGAACAAGGAAACAATCCGTTGAGTGAAATACGTTGAATTCAAACGAAAACAAAATAATCTCATACTCATCGCCTTGGTATACATCTCGCTCACCTGCCTAAAATACCACCGAGCGTTCCACCAAAACCCACGAAACCAAGACGTTTCAATCGCAGACTAGACATCGATGGCTTCGCTGATGACGGTGGAAGTCGAGGATGGCTACCATTGTCGTTGTCATTGCCGGGATTTGTGCCCCTATCCCTTGCGCCCGCGCGACGCTGCTCAGCGCTTTCTTCGTATTCCATCGCCTCGGTTGTCACGCCCCATATAAGTGATAGCGAATGGAGCTTCATCAGGTGGACCACGAGGAAGAACATGATATATATGACCTTCCCGAACCTATTCACCACCCGCGCGCACGCGCGTAGGAAGAGGCTCGATATCGGCTCGTCGGTGCACGTTTCGAGCACCACAACGAGAGGCTCGATGAAACGTCGTATTGCCGGCATGCCCATCGCGAATTTCAGTATCCGAGATACGGGCACGCCTACCCCCGTCATGGCACGCAAGGAGAATGCCGCGATCAAGGATATCGCCGACTCCCTCCACCCCTCCTCTTCCGCCCCCGCTCCTTCGATGCGGCCATCCCCTCCCCCCCCGCCGCCACCGTACCTGTCGACCAGTACGAATCCGAGCGCGTAACTCAATAGCAAGAACGCGAATACTCTGTAGAACAAGGCAAGGCTCGTCCCCTGCGTTTCCCCCCTGGTCAGGCCCATCCTCTTCCACAAGCGTCTCCTCCTCGGATCGGGCGCCTCGAAGAGCCAACCGACCGGTACCGAGCTGCCCAATGCCAATACCGTGCTCGCCAAGGTCAACGCCGGTATGTGCGACACACCCACCGCCAGCGCGGCGGCATCCCTCATCGGTCCGAGCATGCAATTCGCGCACGTGACCAACAATAGCGCGAGGAAGCCGGCGAGGGCCGATCCGCCGTGGGTGTGACGTTGATTCCTGGGCACGAATCGATTCGCGATGTACGATAAAATAATACCAGATAAGGCGTTGGGGGTGAAGGAATTTATCTGCGACGACGAATCGTCGTCGTCGTAATTGTCGCATGCGTCGTCATGGTCGGTGGGAGGGGGAGGGGAAAAGCCCACGGGGGTCGGTCGATCGATGAACGACGACAACGGCGACGGCGACGACATCATGGTCGCGATGGCTATCCCCCCCTCGCCCCCCCCCCCCCCCCCCCCCGCCCCCCCCCCCCCCCCCCCCCCCCCCCCCCNCTTCCGATCTCTTGAGGGTGATGGGGGGATAGCCATCGCCCCCCCCCCCTCCCCTAGTGCTCTCTTCCGATATCCCCGGCAACGACGATCGACGGTGATCGAGAGTCATCGGCATCCCGACGATGCCCTCGCTCGTGCGTGATGACGATGTCGATGACGATTCGCATCCCCCTCCCCACCCGCTTCCGTTCATGAACGACGTCGTACCCCGATAATGATCATTGCGATGTTGTTGATGATGATGATGATGATGTTGTTGATGATGATGTTGTTGATTACGATGATGATGATGATGATCGACGTAGAATCCCTCCGGCGTGGGCGAGTCGTCGCCATCGTCCCCCTCGACGGTCCATTCCTCGCTCTCCTCGCTCGACGGGCGTGGCAATAGGTGGGACGACGATCCGCCCTCCTCCTCCGCCGCCGCCGCCACCCCCCCCCGTGATCGACGACGATGATCGTTGATGTCGACGTTCATTATTATTATTTTATTATGGGAGGTATAATCCGGAATGCCTGTACATTGACTTTCTCCCTTCCCCGGTGCCTCAATTCCTCTATTATTTTGCCAAGGCATTCCTGGCCGTCATACGTCAACCGAAAATACATTAGGGTTAATGAAAAAATACATTAAGGTTTATATGGGGTTGCTTATCGTTTAGTTTGGGACGATGGACAGACCCCGACGTGTGGCACGGAATGAGGGAAGCTCATTCCG
>JALLBA010000480.1:0-17533 GCA_036939675.1 Cyclostephanos invisitatus
TGCCACGTCGCATACGAAATCTACATACATGATGTGGGGAGGAATAGATTTCCACCTCGTACGAACTCATATGTTTTGTACTGATTCCCAAAAGAATCTTTTGATTCTTTCCTGGAGTTGGTACGTCCGATCCTTCCACGTAGGAATGTCGGTACTTAAGTGAGGTGTGTCGGAACCCTCACGACTGGCCATTGTCTCAAACATCAGCAATTGGCTACTTGGGGAATCGCAACATCTAGCGAGATAATTTCCCGCCAATATGCCATGGCCGATGACACAATGTGAAATTAAATGAGATGCAGCATCATCACACATGAGGGCACTCAGATGCACTCCCATCGATGGATACACCTTCCTCCCTACTCATGACCCCCCACCCATAAGCACTACAACCAACACCACCACCCTGTTCCCCACATATAACCAACCATCCCTCCCATCACAGATTCCAAGTCCACCCCACTTTCTACACCCACCAAACATAACGACCCACCTCGCAATCCCCCATCCCACACACCAACACACAGCTACACCAACACACCGACCTACGAATGATGACACGAATATGCAAGACTCACAAACCAACGAGCATGAAATCACTGCAACACCCCCTCAACACCAACAGCACCACCACGATAATGACAATGACAGCAACAACAACGACGACAATGACGACAATTCAACATCCCAACATAGCATTGACCTCCTCCACAACAGCCCTCAGGAAAAAATAGAAGGCCTGTCGCAGAACTCAGCGCAACTGCGCATCACCACAACACCCAAAAAATGATCTCTCCATGACAGCCAACTCTCCATAACAGCCCACGAAACGGCCCGCACCTTCACTTACATCATCTTCAATGGCGAAATGACCACAACCACTTCCAACCTCTTTGACTACACTCTCCCCACCTTCACAGCAGCCTTGATCCCTGAGGATTCAATAGCACAACACATATGATTTTAGGGATTTCCCTCAATCTACAACATCGTCAAAAAACACGCCATCCTAACTTGCCTCGACATCTCACTCGCCAACAGCATAGTATCAGTCATCCAACGGACCCTTGATTTATCCTACGCATACCACACAGATAGCCCACCTTGTGAACCCACACCTGAAGACATCGATCTCACAACCTTAACCAACCCTCCCCGTTACTGCCAAATCACATCATGCGCATTCCACCACAACAGGCGCAACATATTTCCAAACTCACCCCATGGCCTACTTGCTGCGGAGGCACATGGCGCACATCTCCATCAGGCACTCTACACCACTCTAAACACATCAACACCAGCCTCCATCGGATGGTCACGCTGCTGCGACACATGTGACACCATACATTTAAATCAAGTACTACTCTCAACCCACTGTCAATGATGCATTACCTATATGACATCCCACGTGCACTCAACACACACAAACAGACCACTCAATCACCTAGCTCCATCTTGAACTGGCGTGTTTGCTCCCCTTTTCCTTGCATATCCGACCCGTCATATACCAGACCTTGATTGCCTCATTACAGAAAACCCTAATGCTGAACCCATTACTCTTTTTGCTGTGGTACACAGCTGGTTCACAGCCTCACAATTGACTCGGGATGAAGATCCCAATGCGACAACCACCACACAACATGAATTGTAATCACTCCGACCCTCTCTTCTGCCCAATCCCAGGGTGCCTCCACTTGTCAACAACAAACACCACACCCTTCACCAACAAAACCACCCTCCCATGACACCTAAACACACATGACTACCACCAGCCAACACACCATCTCACAGACTATTCCAGTTGCATCGAATTTACCACTGCTGCTCATCTGAATTCTCATCTTCCCCCAAGACGTTTTCACATCTCTCAGAGTCCTTCACATACACAACCATGCATTGCATCCACCTCCCGATACTCACCAACCCTTTCACGATGCTCCACTCGACGAAGCACAACATTCACCACACACAAGCCTACTCCAACCGCAAACACCTTCGACTACTCAAACTACTCCCTTCAACATTGCGACTCAACTCATCCACCGATTCTCACACCCAAATGTCCTCAATCACTGGAGACATGGCCTCTCCTTCATATCAACAGCATACATCCATGAACCACCCAATTTCAGGACAACATGGCAACAATTCCTTAAAGGACTCAATAAGTCGTCATTCCTCAACCTACAAGCGTCCATCCTACAATCCACAGTCAGAGCCTCTACCACTCCATATCACAATGATTATCCAGCACCATTTTGGTGGCTACTTCTCCACCTCTACATGCTCATCTTCACACCATCACCTATCCATCAACAAAGCAAAACCTCCATCCAATCATATATCAACGACCAAATCGAAGCCGCATTTTCAGGCTACATAAAATACCTGTTTGAATCAGCCCTGCAAGTCAAATGCCTCACTCAGATCTCCAAACCAACCTCTTCCAGCAACAGATGCACTCAGTGTGCAGCCGGCTCTGACGACTACCAAACTGCAGTAGCACGCGCATGCTCCTCTCAAAAAATTGCTACAACTGGACCCGCTAACATCACACATGTCAACAAACTCTACACAACACCGGTCCCCGACAGAGGCCATCCCCATCCAAACTCCACGACACCCAACCAACAATATTCTTTACCAGGAGACATCTGCCACACAATCCTCACCTCCAAAAAGAACAAGGGCGCGGGAATACATTCAGATTCAATTGACCTATTCATCCCCTTGGTGAAATACGCCATCCCATCCATCACACCCGACCTCAAATTCATATTAGACCAAATCTACCAGAATAAAATACTGGAGTCCATCAAACGATATTTTACTGATGTCTACTTGTTTTGTCTCCACAAGGACCCCACCGACCACTCCAAGCTCTGCCCCCTTGGCATCTCCACCGCCATCTGCCGCATCATCATCAAAATTTGCATCACATCTATTCCCCTACAACTTTGCCGTGGGCATTGCAGATAAATCAAGCTTCGTCATCAAAGCCATGGATGCACCAATGGGAAAACCTACTCCTCTCCTGAGCCGCCGTATTTTTTGATTTAACGAACCAATTCAACTCAATCTTATGCCAGGAATTTTTTGACGTCATAACAAAACACTTCCGTGAACTCCTCCTGCTCACCGTCCTCTTCTACAACAACTCCAGCACAGTTCACCATTAATGGAATGACGGCACATGGCGCAGACTCCAAATGGAAAAAGGGGTAACCCAGGGCTGCCCTCTATCACCCCTATTCGCATCATTCGTCATCGCACGCCTCCTAGAACCAATCGACAAACTCCTACGCGACCGCATAGCAGCTCACCTGGCATCCGGCGATCCAGGCGATGACTCCTATGGTGGCATCTCCCACCTCCTCTCTTACATAGACGACATATCCACATGCATCTATCTCCCGGACCTAGAATTTCTATGCAACAAGCTCAAATCACATGGCACTTCCCTCAGTTGCTTCGTAAACACATCAAAAACATGGATATTGACTTCATGCAACGGCACATCACCAATACCCGCCATAAAAGCTTCTGAGCCTTCACTTGGCCACTCAATAACAACCACAATATCAAGATTCTCCACCGACTCACACCCTACCCCCCCCTTAACCACGGTACCTGTTGAAGTCACACAAGGCTTCCGCCTCCTTGGTCACCACGTTGGCCAGCCACCTTCGCCTCTGACTTCTTCACAAAATTCATCACCACCATCCAAAATTGCATCACAACACTAACAGATTCAATATCAGACCAACAGACAAAACTACGCCTCTTCTCCATGTGCATACTCCAAAAAGTCCCACCCCTGCTATCTTCCGACATCATGTTCCATCTCCCACATGACAAACCAAATCCACCATAGGAGGAGTGGAACGGCCCATCAACACAAGCTACGGATGATAACCTACATTCGTTTCTATCAACACTACTATATTTAGAAGACATCCCAGACAGCGCTATGCTAATCACACAACTCGGACTCTCCACTGGGGGGATTGGAATACTATGCCCCTGTTTGCGCACTGCACCAGACTTTGTCTTAACCATGACCACAGTTTGTAGTTGCGCCACGCTCGGATTCAGATTCCACAATACCCTCCTACCACACACCCTCCATCCAAGCCTCAGCACCCCATTCACCATCCATGCGAACCCTACGTCCCATATCCTACAACGCCTCCACTGCCTCCTCTCACATTTTGCCACTGTGGGATGCTCCCCCACAAAGCCACCAGAAGATGCTCGTGTTGCAGCATTCCTCACTTCCACATCCCCCAAAAGTGCACGAGATAGTATTAAAACACATTGCACAACCTACCTACATAATGCAAATCACCATGAATTTGCCACACACGCCCTGGAACACCTCCACCTACTCCCAAGCATCATTTCCCCACAGACCTCCTACCCACTCATCGCACTCTGTCATATTAAACCTACCATCCATCTCTCCTCCTGGATCTTCGACATCTGCATCAAGCAAAAACTACGTCTCCGAATCTTCAACACACACACCAAACCCTTTTGCGCGTGAGGACGCAGACCCGATAAGTTTGGCAATCACCTCTTCCAATGCAAGTGAATATGCAAGATCGGCGTACACGACAACATCAGAAATGGCCTACCCTCCGTTCTTACACCCTCTCCCAATGGCTACCTCCTACCCACATCGCAATTTCACGTCGAACCTATGCTACACTTACCCTCTGACCCCAACGCCCGCCCCTTTGATATCTCCTTCAATCCAGACCCATCCATCCCACCGCGAGTCACACACGCATGCCCCTACACAGCTAAAGGTGCCGACATCACCATCAGCTACCTACTGCCCTGCCCTCCCTTAAACCTGGACTCGCCAGATATTATCCAACTTTTATCAGCCAACGCCGATGCACATCAACAAATCTTTGAAAAACCGAAACTCAGCTGTGGTTACAAGCGCAACCCCGACACCGGCTCATAGATTCTTGGCGACGTGGTGATCCATTCGCAATTGACCCCTTTGGCCGATCCGGCCCACTACTTTGCACATTCCTATACGGTACCAGCCCCTCCACTCCCCTAACCTTCCCACCCTCGAGACCTAACGCTAGTGAAATGTACAAATGTATCACAACCTTCCCAAACCCAACGGGGATATTACCCCACGCAGATCACAACTGGTCACATACTCAACCACACCGCTTCTATGGCCATTCATACTCCTCACCAACACCATCAATTTTGACACTTCAAGACCTTGGCCTCTGCATTTTCAAATCTTTTCCTTCACACATACAATACGCAACTCTGAAATTCTGCGATCACCCCACTGCACATTCTCCACGCCACGCACGCCCAGCGTCTCCTTGATTTGAGTGCTATTGGTCAGCATAATTTTCAACAGCCGGAGTTCATCGAACGTGAACGCGAGAATCGAAGGGAGAGACAGATCGAATTAATTGCACAGGGGAAACATATTTTGGTTACAGACATCCTGCTAAGAAGAGACTGAAGAAGTTATTTGAAGAATCGGAATAGACCCACTATATTGATATTTATGACAAGACCGGTGAGTATCACAGACAGTGGCCAAACAAGGCATGGCCTCCCCCCAAAATGGATGATATTCGAAGAGGGAGTTCAAAAGAAAAGAAAGGCATTCACAGTTGCAGATCTGAAGGAGATGGGGGTGACACCCGCGACTCGACTTCGTGGCATTGGTTGCAAATATAGCTCCTAGACTTGGGAGCAGCTGAGAAGAAGGGTTTGATTGATGTAGAGGTTTCTATTGTAACTCAGCATTGGCGTCGTCATTGTCATGCCTGTCGTCCTCCATCCCTTGATCGTTCATTTCCATCCCGACCCCGTCGTTCCATGTCACGTTCACCCTCATAACGCGCTTCGATCGTCGACCTCCGCCATCCCGACGCATGATCGCCACGAGTTGATTGTCGACGTGATCGTGGTCGTCGTCGATGGCGTCGTCATCGTCATGTCCGTCGTCCTCCGTCCTTCGATCATTCGTTGCCATCGTCCTCCCCGACGTCCTCCCCGACGCCCTCCCGGCGCTCCTCCCGGCGCTCCTCCTCGTGAGAACGGACAGAAACAAACAATTAGACATTTACAAGACTACCGAGGCACGTAAGCACGATGTGCTTCTCCCTAGCAAACTCGCTGATTTTCAAAGTGGCAATCCGAAAAGCTTCACACAGGAGAAAGTCTTCTCTGATCGGTAAGTGTAGACGCGTTTTGTTGCCTTGGTGTAGGAGGACTCTCAAGTCCAATTCTGAAACTTCTTAGGTCACTAATTCTTCACTATAACGCCCTCTCCTCCCGTCATTAACATCTAGTCTTGGGAACGCCCTGCACGAAACTGGATTGGCTCAGTCATTGTATGCAAAGGATATCGTCCGACAAACTTTACCATGCGCTGAGGAAAGAACGACGGGTTTCAAGCCGTATTAGATAACGTGGCGAACTAGTGCCTCGTTCATACTTATGACGTAATCTCAAAGTACAGAGCTTAAGTAGTACTATGTAGACGAACTCTTCAAACTATTTTACAACATGGTTTCTATTGTTAACAAGTCCACTTGCAGCACCTTGCACCAGATGAAACTTTTCCATCCCGTTATCAGTTTGGCAGACACGATACCTCTTGAACGATCTCTTGGCCTATTGCGCATATCGTTCCAGCGCCCAACAACAATTGTGGCAGGCCGCTCATCGAATGCAACGCGGCGTCTCGTACGCGCAACTGCCGCACGCCTCCGTACAGTATTGTCGGCAATATCCCGTACAGGATCGGCACGATGAACGCCCCGTTGAAGTGCAATGCGGCCGTGAGATCGCCCCCCCCGGCGAATGCGAGCGCCATCGCGACGGGCGGGATCACCGACGCTGCCACGGCGGGGATCGAGAATCGGCTCGTCGGCGCGATGCAATCGCCATCGTCGTCATACTTCGCGGCCGCCGTAATACGGCGCGAGAATATCGCCTCGTATTCCTCGGCGAGCGACATTACGGCGGTGAGGCACGATACGAACAGGGCCGACATCGAGAATGCCGCGAGGGCGACGGAACCGGCGGAGCTCGACGTGGAGACGTCGAGTCCTCCGCCGAGGGAGGCGTAACACCAGGCGACGTACATCAACATGGGTACGAACGATCCGATCGATATGGCGATCGTCGACTTCGCCCTGTCGAAATCTAGTAACTTCGTCACGCTCGGTACTATATTCTGATACATGAGAGACGAGAGCAACAACGGCACGGCCGACGCCAGCGCATTGCCGTATCCCCCCCCCTCGATATCCGTGCCCGGCGTTAGGAACGTCCCGAGCGGATCCGATACGCTCGCGATGCTCGGCAATAGAAGGTATGCGAAGCTCGAGAATACGACGAAGACGACGCAATTCGCCAATCGCTCGAGGCCCGCGTTAGTTTGCGTGATCGCGAACAGCGATATGACGAGCGCGAAGGCGCACGTTCCTATCAATGGATCCACGCCGCCCGAGCCCATGCCCATGATATCATGCGGACGCAAGATATTTACCAGCATCGGTCCGGCGGCGATCGTGCCGTACGCGAGGAAGCAGCCGTTGCTTAGGAGGCTAAGGACGGACGTGAACGTCCCTGCGACGTCCGACGACAGTGCCGCGTCGACGAAGTCCTTGAAACTGCTTGGCACGTCGCATTCGGACGATTCGTGGAGCGTGATGGCCACGTCCGCGAGGAGGAGGCCGGATATCAGGTTGTACAGGTACAGCCCTGGTGGGAGTGCGAAAGAGTTAAGTGAAACGGAATGTGTGTTGTTGGCGAAGGGGAGGAGAGATCGCGATAGGAGGACGCAGGAGGAGGATGAGGAGGATGAGGATGGGCGTTTTAGTAGAGAATGACCGAGGCTCGATAAATGACCAATTGCGGAAAATCATCGATAGTATAAATGATGATGGTCTCTCTCACCGATGAATATCGCCGAACCGCACGCCAATCCGACCCCCCTCACGGCCTCCGGCAGAACGAACATGCTCGATCCGACGGCGTTTCCGGTCACCAATAACGATGCCGATAACACCCGCACGACGTCGTCCGTATTGTCATTCTTGACATCGAATTTCGACGTCGAGATTACCACCCCGCCCCCTCGCGACGAGGAGGATCCGGAGGAGGGAGGAGCGCGCTCGGCGGTCGTTGTCGACGACGACGACGACGACGACGTCATCGTGGACATTTCATCGATCTGACGCGATATCCTCCTTCGCTCGCCTTCCTCCAACGAGCTCGAGAATTTGTATTCCCGTGCCGTCGACGAGTGCGATGATATCATGATGCCGTTTTGGCGGTGGCGGTGGTGCCGAGACGGCGATGGGAATGGCGGCATCCTCCCTCCATTATTAGTACCACCCCGAAATGCGTCCGTCGTGGACGACGATAGCAGGCATGGCAGGACGACGAGGACGATGCCACGACGGTCGGTGGGCATGGTCGTCTTCATTGGTATTTCGTCGCCCGTGTTATTATCAATCTATTATATTCTCTCTATTCTTTCATCTCTCTCTTTCATCTCTCTCTCGGCTGGGCACCACCTAACTTCTTGACTCTCATCGTCGGGTTCGGTTGGCACGAGGAACAACGTTCTCTTCCGCGTCTCTCCTCGTTTGTTCCGGCAGAATGAAAAATTCATTCGTGGGTCGTTACGCGGGAGTCTCTGATAATTGGAAATCCGGTGGCGTCTGTCCTGCCTCCTTCCCGCCAACCCACCGCGCGCGCCGTCAACAACCCCGAAATAACCCCCCCCCCCCGTCGCGATGAAGGCCGTCATTGCGTCGATATTGGCCGCCGCCACCGTCCTCCGGCTGCTCCTATCGTTGGTGATAATTCCGTATATCATAAACGACGATGACATCCTCTCCCCGTGGTCGTCTTCGTCGTCGTCGTATTCGTCATCGTCGTCGATAGTATCGAGGGACTTGATATCGGGGATTCTCCCTGGAATCAGGGCGGCGATGATCGATCCGATTCACACCTGGGATCATTTGGAGGAGGCGAGGTTTTGGTTACGACATCATCACGTCGCGTGGACGGATTCGTGGATGGCCGGTGGTGGCGGCGACGGCGACGATGTCGATGTTGGCGGGTGCGGATCCATCTACGCACGCGGTACGAGGATAGTCGCGTCTCCGTTGATCGTCGCCATCCTCGGCCACGACGCGTCGTCGTCGTCGGCGGTTCGCGGCGATGGTACACATCGAAGTACGCATCATCATTCGAGGGGGGGGGCGACGTTATTGCTAATCCGATCGATGTTATTACTCGCGGCGGATGCCATCGGCGCGTATTGCCTGTATCGCGTGGGGATGCGCGTACTCGATCGCGAGGACTGCGGGAACGAGGCGGAGATGGAACGTCGTACGTTGTATGCATCGTGCGACGAAAATGACGCGGTGGTAGTTGGGAAGGGGGGGGATGCAATGAACGACGACGACGATCTCGTTGTTCCGGGGATGTTGCGACCTGACAGGGGATGGGTATTCGACTTGCCCACCAAGGTGGTGGCGATGTCGCCCGCGCACGACGAGGGATCGACGATATCGCCAGAAATCGTCAGTGCCGATGACGAACAAAAACTTCGTCCGGTGGAGGATCATCGAACGAAGGACGTGCGCTCGATGACAATGATCGACGGTCCTACCGCGTCGTCATCGACATCGTCGGGCAGGAGGGAGTCGCTACTATCGCTATACCACCTTCCGATTATCGCGTCCCTATCGTACTATGTCAATCCGATATCCATGATCGCCAACGCCGTCGGATCCATTAGAGGATTGTACGATTCGTTGCTCTTGATTTCACTCTACCACGCGACGATGCCGCGTACTATACCGTCGAGGGATGGGGGGGGAGGAGGTGCCGATATCGTGATTCCATCGGCGACGATGGTGGCATTTCCCCTATGCGTTGCCGCGTACGCCGATATCGCGTACGTCGCATTCCTATTGCCCATATTGCTTTGGCGGGGACTAGTACCGCCCTCGTCGTCCGGAACCCCATCGGGTCGAAGCGATGTGCATCACAGCGATTGGAAAATGGTCCTCGGGCTTTTCGTCGTTTGTTTCGCGATGATGCACTACCTCGCTTCGCTGTTGGTGGGGGGCGATATCACCGCCTATGGGGATGTATTAACGCGGACGATCTTGCCGAACGTTGCATTCGTCCAACAGGATCTCAGCGGATCCGTTCCGGGTCCGAGCATGGGCCTGCATTGGTGAGTGAAATTGGGGAATTGTTATATATATCGTCGTGACTCCTCCTCGTGCTTCGTATTCATTCTTCCTCCCGCGGCTATCCGTCGCAGGTACTTTTTCGTTCAAATGTTCGATAGATTTCGTCCCTATTTCACGGTCTTCGTCGGTGGCATACCTGCCATGTTCGCGATTCCGTTGACGATTCGCATGTATCGGTATCCATCCGTGTTGGTACGCTCGCTCGTTTCTTCGTACCCATTTTTAGTTCCTTGTTATATATTGTACGAGTGTCACTCAACTTCCAACGATATAGGTTGCCACGTTTCAACTACTATGGGCGATATTCCGCCCAACCGCGACGGTGCACACGCTCACCTTCGGTCTAAATTTGGCCCTATTGAACCCTCGCACCATCGTCCGCATGAGGAATCCGTCCCTCATTTCCCTCTGCGCGCTCCCGGTGCCGATTATACTATTCATCGTGTTTCACAGGATGTGGCTCGTGATTGGGAATGGGAATCCCAATTACATATTTTTCCAATGCCTCGCGTACGGAATGTTCGTATTGATCATCACCATGGACTTCGTTAGCGCGACCGTGAAGAGGGATAAGGTGCGGAGGATGGTCGAGAAGGGCACGATAAAGAAGCTCATAAGAGAGAAGGAGGGGATGGGAACGGAGGCGGACAATTGTCACTCGACTGTATCGACAGTGCCATCTAGGATATGCGGAAAATGACGGCAATTTTCCCGATCGGTGTGAAGTTCATATGGCTGCTAGCGCCCTCTGTATTTATTTTACGACATTGACATGTATCATCACCAGCTTACCATCAATATGCAAATGTCCGAGTTAACCGTGGACTTTTCTGACGGAAAAGTTAGATTAGAAAAAAACTGGACCTAAGAAAGTAGGCATCACTTTAAATAATTCGCACGCAACGTTGGTAAATCTCCGTCGGTTAGTTTGCTTGGCAGACTTCTTCCCGCTTTGCATCTGTTTTGAATTCGCGCCCTCCGGAAAAAAAGTTGCGGCCGTAGTATCGATGAAGCGTTTGTCACGAAGAAAATTCCACTCCCTCGGTCTCCCGGAGCGATCGGCATAATTTTCCTTCCCTCTTTCATTCAAATTAATCTTGGTGTAAATGTATAGGCTCTTGATATGTCCCACATATCCAATGAAGTATCCTCGGCGGCTCCAAGATTTTCTTACACTTCCATCCTCGAATCTCTGCAACCGCGGGGTATACATATTCCAAGAAGTAATACGTGTGGCCGACCTGATACGTAGAGTGATAACGTTGTTGAGAATGGCGTTCGCATTTCGATTGAATCTGTGCGTGAAATTTTTCGGTAGACTTTACGCACCAATATGCCAATAGCATCAATTGTCACATTATGACCCAATAACATTGAAAATGCCAGCATTACCCATGGAAGATATGGGGCATTAAATGTGAAAACGCCTAGAAAGCTCATCCTCATATCCTCATTGCGCCGCCCCCAAACATAGACCATCATGAACGAAAGAGAGCTTCCCAGGAAATGAACGCTGACGAAGGGCGCCACGAGCGTCATAAAGGTAACACCGAAAATGATCATCATCACAAAGTGCGCCGTCCTGCCGCGAAAGTCCCCCTCTTCAAGTGAGCGGCAATACCGAACGAGAAAATACATGTGAAATAGAAAATCTATGGAAAACATCCCGAAGAATAAATATGTCGTTATCAGTCGCCATATCTGCCCCTGCAATTATCAGTAGCTCGGTGAGTTTATTCATACATGGAGCAATAGAAAAGATAACGAACACTAACTCACTTGATGGAAGATTAAGTCGAAGTTGAAATACAGTGAGAATGGACTGATAATATCTAAGGCGCATCCAGCTGTTGTTAGGAAGGCACCAGTAAAATAAAGGCGAGATATGACGGGTATCTCGAGGTACCTGGTAGACGAAGAAGGTGTCCAGAAGAGAGAGGGTTTCATTGAGCGTTATGTCGGAAGCTGCCGCTTATTTCCCACGGCCAAAACCTCTGTTTCACCCATTATCCATCATCTGCCCATACGTACCAAGACATGAAATCAAATCCTGCATCCCCAGCGCCCCCCATCGCGGCACCTCCGAAATCCATTTTCTCAATTCTAGGGTTCCTTAATTGAGAGCTCGTCTAGAGACTGCGTTGTGTTCTTGTATCGTTGCACAGTGAGACTGTGAGTTCTTCTTTGCCCCCTTCCTGCCTCGGCTGCTGCGCTCCTCGTTCCTACTATCTATGTAATTCCTCTATTATTTGCCAAGGCATTCCTGGCCTTCGCCCGTCACCAAAAAAAATAAGGTTATTTTTTTTTATGCCTCTACCCCCCCCCCTGCCATGCGCAACCCTAACTATCGGGGCATCGCGTGCAACCCTAACTATCGGGACAAAAAATTAAAGGCGGCATTGTGGGTTGCGGCAAAAAAGACATCGCAACCCACGCGATTGCTGGGGGATTCGAACCTCGGTCCACCGTAGCCAACTCTTCTTCTGCTACCACTCCCCAGCACTCACCTTCGACTAAGGGTTTTTAGAGAGAGTGCGCGGGATTTCTATGGAGAGAAGTACCATAGGCCGGGGGGCATTAGCACCACCAGAACAAAAAATACACCAACACTACCAAAAAATCGATCAACCATGTCCGATCGCGTTCGGTCTCATCAGGCTGTTATGGCGAATCACCCGTCCAGCATTGTTGTTGAGATTGTCGGTACGCTGATAGGTGACCACGGCCGCTCCTGTGAGGAGCACGCAGTTTGCAGTCCGTGCTGGAGGAGGATATGGTCGTGCGCCTTCGGAAGGTGCAGGTTTTGGTTGAGGATCGCAAGGAGATGGCAATCGCCTGTATCTGGGTGACGGATGGTGTTGACCATTGCCGTGTTGGGTTCTTGATGCGCCACATGGTGAAACATGCCACGCGGTATGACGGGGCGCTCGCGCAGGTGACGAGGGTCTTTAGTTGTAGGGTAGTAAGAAATAGTCTAAATTTACTAAAACAACAAAGGAGTGAACTTACTTTAACTATAATAATTAAAACCCCCAATGTTATTTGCATGGGGACGGACACACTTATACACACAATATTTGGTCAGTATTCAGGGATAAGCTCTCACTCCTTCTGTCGCTCGTTTAACAATCAATTTATGCAGGATATTCTACGTGAGTGGCACGCTTCCAACAAGATTATTGATGAATCAATGTCAGATGCATGCAAGCTTTCTAGAGAGGCAGTTGAAGTGATAAATAATGCAACCGTGAAGAGGATTGAGGCTGATCAACGAATTATTGCTGAGCGCGCACAAGCATCCGCCAACATTCGCGAATTGAGGGAATTCCAGTCAAGCCAAGCTAAAAGGTTGCATCAAAAAACTCAAGATATCCTAAACAAGCATCAGCACGAGCATGAATCAGAAATGAAAATACTTGCAGATAAATCCAACAAGAAGCATCATCAATTACAGATGAACATGATATCAATTTCAAATAAGCTTCGCTATGAGCGTTCCATATGGCAACGATGCTTTGCAGATCTGGATTCAACCTCCAAGAGTCGACTAAGCAACAAACGTGAGCGCCAATGTAATGCCATGCAACAACAGCTTGTCTAGTCATCTGCAATGGAAGATCAATTGCGGGAATGATTGATGCTATTGAAGGGATATGAGATGGCTGACAAAGTTAAGAGTGCAAAGAAGGATATGCGTGTGGCAAGGAAGTTATATGAAGACACAAACGAAATTGCAACGAGAAACCATGAGAAGTTCAGGATATTGAAGGATGAGCTTACCCGTGTGCTGAAAGCGCATCAATCTCAAGAAAACCAACTGGTTAAATACATGGCTATGGTGGATCAGTTTATGACTAGCAAGCACAGTTTGAAACTTGAAGTAAAGATTGGACGCAGAGGAGGTGCGAGTTGGCCATTATGGGTTACCGAAGTATGCTGTGAGCTTCTGGTCAATGGATTGCTGCCGTCAGCAATCCCATCTAGCATTGGGACTTTGTTTGCCGGCTCTATGGCAAAGAGCCTAAAAGTATTCCGTCATTGAACTATGTCCGTCAATGCCATGTCCTCGTGCAAATTGTAAGTGAGATGATCACCGCAATGAAGCTCGCAGTCTGCACCAATTGGGCGGATATATTTTTTGATGCCCCCACACGCCGTCAGGTGCCATTCTCAGCAGTTGTCATCAGTTTAAATGGGTGACACTCCCGACAGAATCGAATTGTGTATTGTTTTGGAGGACAAAATGTCAGAAACCCAGGTTGATGGAATAGTATCTAAGGTAAGACACACTATCATGTTCTGTTTATTGAGTGACACTCCAAAATACTAAATGCTTTCCTTGCAAGATTAATTCACTTCAGATCAGGTTACAACGATTACACGAGATTGCATTCCACGATTATCCAGAGTTGGTCGATTTGATTCCATCACCTGATAGTATCGATGTAACAAAATTGTGTCAGCATTCGTTTGATTATGACGGACTCATGCAACGCCGCTCAGAAGTCCAGGCGGCTACTCCAACATAAGATCGGTGGTGACGTTTTTGAGATGGACTGCCAACACCATCTCCGAAAGGTCTGGATTATAGGGATGGAGAAGTCAGTCAGCATCTTCTTGCAAGTTGTCATCTCCAACAGCTTAGAGCAGATACCCCCAGAACTGCGAGTCATCTGCATTTTCTCGGCGATCGCTCGTGCATGGGATAAAGCTTTCAGCCTGTGCGCCAACTACCCCAAAGGCAAAGGGGAACATTTTGCTGCATGGCTGAGGGTCAACAAGCCGGGCACTGCCCTGTATCATGTGGTGGGTGCCCAGGGCTCTAGGCATGATCTTTGCCTCAAAGCAGCACTGGCCATATACATGAACCGCTACATGTGTTTTGACTATGCCAGTTATCTGTTGCATCTGCCAAAAAAACAAGAGAACATCCTGCTCCGGTGTTTGTTTGTGTTGATGACATCGGAAGAGATCATCGCTCAATCACATTTATATGCAATCCTCTACATTGCTTTTTGTTTGCCCATGCGATGGCTGGCAGTCAAGACACCAGAGCTTCGAGAGTGGGGATGGGGACCGATACCGAACAGTGACACTATCGATAGTTTGTGTGAGAAGATGATGGATATCATTGACAACCCAACCAAAGTCCTTGACGAGGACTTTATGATGAACATGTTTCAGAAATACGTTGATGCCCTCCCACCATTCAAGTCGTACTGGGAGCATTTATTTCAGAAGACGAGAATGGTGATAGTGGCGTCGGAGTCCGGTGCAACGGTGCTGCAGTTTGCTGAGTTGAGGAAAGAGCTCTTTGTGCCGAGCGACCCGACTAATGCTGCTACTGATGGGCGGCTTGTTGAGCTTGCAAAAGTGGCAGCGCAAGGAATTCTTGATGAGCTACATGATGAAAAGAAAGCAACGTGGAAATATCTGTCTGTATTGGAGTCTCCAGTGTCATTTCAAGGATGCCCAGAGGAGGTCAAGCAGGGATTGTATGGTCGTGACACCACTAATGATAGGACCGAGCGCCCTTGGGGGAACAACACATTAGCTGCAAACATACGGCCGTATCGGGATAACTAATGCAGCGGCAATCAGCAATGCCAAGGCGAATGGCTACTTCTGTCGGTTTTCAGCAAGTGGCAAGAACACGAAAGGAATGTTCCACCAGTTTGATCCCAAGATGCGTGAATGTCTTTTGACGATGGCGATCGAGGATGCGCCAGTGACCATAGCTACCAATCGAGATGATTTGGACAGGCAACGGGAGGCAAAGAGGAAGAAAGAGGAAATGATTGAAAAGAAAAGTTTGGATAAGGCAAAGGATGAGCTTGTGGAGGCTTCATATTACTGGGAGATGTACAACTTGGGCATGTGTTGGAAGGGGCAGCAAAGCATTGCTGGGAAAATGTTGGGTCGGTTGAAATTGGAATCCGCAAAGCTGGAGGCCTTGAAAGAGAATATACGAATGAGTGTCATTGGCTTGGGTTGGAAGCAATTTGCAATTACGTGGTCTCACAGAGGTGCAAAGCGCTCGGTATATGAGTTGGCGGCACATTTGAAAATGATTATCAGGGAAGACGCCACCGAAGGATCCGGCACTAGAGATGCCAAAGCGTCCTGAGCTACCAATATTGGGGACCGCTACACAGCAACTGATTGAGAGCAATGCCACTGCTACGATTGATGAGGACGAATTTAGAAAGGAAGCGGAGGAACTGCGGAGACAGAGGGAGGTGAGGGGAGAAGGTAGCATTTTCTCTGTCATGCAACCACTCTACTGTCTGGAGCTGGATGAGTTGACCAACAAGAGGATTGATATGCTGTATTCTTTTGTGATGGGATCGGGAGAAAAAGAACTACGATGGTGCTAGGGCAAAGTGATTAAAGTGTTGACAGAGGCCAAAAGGCCCACAGTTGTTGTATGTTGGGACCCAATGCCTGATGTCGAAGGAAAGGAGAATCTCAGCGAGGAGACACAGCAAGTGCTGGCACCACGAATGTGGAATAAGTATGTGGTAGGTGCATGGAGAATGGATATTAATGTTGGGATTGTAGAGAATACAGAGGAGAATGAGGGTATATGTGGTGTATGGTCAGATTTGAATGATGACTGCAAAGGTAGTGGAGCGGAGTCGGAGTCAGAGTCGGAGGCTGACCTCTCAGGAGAGGTGGAAAGTAACATCTACGTAGGATTTCAGTACAAAGTTTGGTATTTTTAATATTTGACGGTTTAGGTACGCAAAATGTACTCTAACAATTCCTACATACAGTAGAACCCGCACCGTGGCATTTCTGGGGGCCTTTTGATGGCGGGAAGTTGAGTGGTGTGACTGCCTCGCCAACAAAATTACGGGGCGATATCATTACCATAGTATCGATATCAAATGCATCCAATGCCGCATCCGCCGGGCCGGGGAGCGCTGGTGGGCATTGGCGGCATTGCGGGGACTCACCGCTCGTGCCACTGCATTGGCGAGCATCGTCAGTGGCACGACCCCCATCGGGTGGTAGCGCACAGGTGAGACGACTGCGCGGGGGGTCGCGGCAAATGATGTGACCGCAACCGCTTGGGGCGGCGTCGTTAATCGCCCCCCTGTCAATGATAATTACTTCGTTGCATCCTCCGGCGGGAGGGGAGGGAGAGGAGAGAGGAGGGAGTAGGAACTGTGACTGCGGGGGGGATGCGACAGTGGGGGGAGGGTGCGGGGGAGGGCTTAGACGACGCGGGGGACGTTCCTATTTTTTCC
>JALLBA010000481.1:0-34302 GCA_036939675.1 Cyclostephanos invisitatus
TTTCTTCAATGCAGTCTTTAGCTGTGAATGAGTCCAACTGGCAATCCTATCCACTTGGATCATTGTTGGGAGGGGATAGAAGCCCGGTGTGGCAATTCCTTCTCTGAGGAAAAAGTAAAATGCTGTGTTCTGCTTCATATAACCATCAACAAAAGAATTGAGATGAAATAACAACTTGGTCAGGAAGGCATCTTTTGTAAACTGGATGTCATCTCAATTAACAGTCCAAAGTGCTGCATTTAGCACATTTTCCTCTGGCGGCAAAGTCAAGCCTCCGACACTTCACTTCTCTCCACTCCTCATCATCTTCCTCAGACTCATTACTTTCATCAACTTCGGAAAATCTTGATTCTATATTGCTTTGATCATCAACGGCACAATCCTGGTTACTGGCAACTTGTTCAGCCTTGACACTCTGCCCTGATATTGGAGATACTGCACTTGGAATAGTACTTGTTTGCCTTGCCAACCCCATCTCTGAAATTTCATAGTTCGCCTTGGGCTCTTTCTTTATCCTTGTCAGTGGCTTGATTGAGGGGATATCTACAATCTCGGTCGCTATCGAGATGTTGTCCGATTCACTCTTCATTTTTTTAAACTCTGCATTAATTGGGACAACCATATTCTCACAGCTGCCAGCAACAGATCCCAAAAATCGTGGCACATCCCTATCAGTCGGTTCCTTGGTTTTCTCATATGACTCCTTCGACTCATCGGCAAAAAAGCTCCAGATGATGCTCCGGTAGATTTAGATACGATCTCTTGGTGTGTTTCCCATGTTTGCATATCACACACATGCCGTGCGCCACCATCACATACTCCAAATGCGTATACAACCTTTTGATCCCATTTACATTCACCACGTACCACCTGACCATGCGCACCCATTTGTCACTGGATTTGGGATCGTATCTCTCCGTAATGCCGATAGGTATCCATCCCATGTTGTCGAATTTTCTCGTTAATTCATAATCGGACTTGGTACATACCCAATAATCCTCGAGGTCCAACTCATCTCCATCGTCATGTATTTGATGTGATACAACCGCCTCGGGCAGTATTTGCCAGCTCTCAAACCACCACCATTGCTACTGTTGATGTTGGGACGATGTCGTATCCTTCGGGACTTGACATTACTGAGAAACCATGTGGCGTTGGTCCTGTTCCTGTTCGTGTCGTCGATCACCTTGGGATCCCCCCATGCCGCGTATATTGTACTTCATCGCCGACATTAAATATCGGCTTGAGGGTCGCCTCCTCCCCCGTGGAGCATTGTCGAACCAATGGAGAAGCACATGACTCACTCCGCATCGATGATGTCACATCTAGAACAGTAGCAGCTGCCGGGGGAGATGATGACGAGGGAAGATTTAGGTTGTTGGAATGCACTGCTTCCACAGTAGGCCACTTATCATTCGTATCCTTAACGCGATGGACAACATCCGGATTTCTCCTCCAAGTTTCCAATGGGGGAAGGTTGATTGTAGAGTTCCCCTGTTTCATATCTACTTTCACAGTGTTGGGAGGAGGGGGGGGGTGATGATGATTCCCAGTCCTCCTCCTCCCCCTTCTCCTCCTTCTTCATCTCTTTTTTCACCTCAATGTCATCGTCATCATCTTGGCATAGATCAATGACCTTGTGATCTACGATGCCTACACCGTCACATATCCATGACCCCCTTCCCCTGGCGATGCCCCTTATCTGCCGCCACCGCCATCATCGAGCATTGAGGTATCCCCGAGGAATGTCCCGCCGCAGACGCCATTGCCCCTGCCTCCTGCTTGGCAATCGTGCGCATTGATGGGACAACGGATCTCGATGACCATTGTTGACGACACGTTCTCTCCTCCATGATGATGATTCTTCGTGTTGTTTCCACTGCTGCTTCTCGTGAATCTCCTGCTATGCCTCCTCCTGTTCCTCGTCTCGACTATGGCAATATGACGACGGCTCGATAGTGACAATGGTGATGATGATCCTGTCTTGATGCATGACATGCAAATGGCTCGATAGTGACAACGGTGATGACGATCCTGCCTTGATGCATGACACGCAAATGTCATGTCGGCAGGTGCCCCTGAGGAATATTGTTTTCATTTTTGTTTTCGTTTCATTATCGTCATGGCAATCTTCATCATCGCCATCTTTGTCATTTGACTTGATTTTTTGAGCAGCGGGATGAGTAGTGGTAGGAAGATATGACCCAAGGCAGTGGGGACACTGCCATGAGTAGACGGGATCGAAAATTTGCAACCTCTTTTTGATGATGAGTCCGAGGAGGTGGTTGCTGTCATCATGGCGACAGCCATCGTCTTTTTATGCCTCCTTTGCCTTAGGCGGTTGTCGGTTGTTTTGGTGCTGGGCTGGGCGATCTACGGCGTTTGGAATGGGGAAGGGGCACAGGGAGGATGATACTACAGATGATGATGGCGTTGGAACATCTTCTTTGATTTGGAGTTGTTTCATCATCTTCGTGGCGGGAAAAAAGATTCTTGTGTGTGATCGTTTGATAAGTACGTACGTAGACTAAAAGTAAGTACGATAGTTTTAGCAACCAGACAACCATGAACCATGATGACGGCGTCGAAGCAGCGAATGTCTTGGCAAGGAGGAGAGAGCTTGCGTCGCATTGTGTCACACCCCTCAAAGATGAGGAGCACATCGGGCGCCGGCCCACAAACCCTGCCCTGCCCACGGCGCGAGCTCGATGCACGAACCATCCTCTCCCGCAGGTCGAACCGCTACCTCGATTCCCCACGTGCTGAGCCGAGTCGTTCGCTCCTCGTCCATCGGACTCACCACATGAGAAAAATTAAGGAGGAGGGCGTTATTTCTTTTGCCACCAAAGGAGAATGCTCCTTTCACATTTCGTATTTTGTATTATCAATAGTTAGGATTGACTATTTTGGGTGATCCCCTCTATCGTAAGCCCTAAGCCCGATAAATATCTCGAAGGATAGAATGGCTCTATGATACCCTTGACTTTCGTTACTCTGCCTGTTCTCGCCTTTTCATCGTCGAGATTCGTCGTCAATATTTGTCACTCCTCTCCCCTCCCCTCCCCATCCCCCCTAGCCGCCAAATTATTCGACATCACGGTAGGAAGAAGGATTGCATAACACATTCGAACAATCCACGAGACCGGTGTCGTGGTCCGCCCCCCATCTCCCTCGCACGTTCCTCCCACATCTTCCTTTCTCCCCACATCCCCGTCCCCCCCCTCCCGCACACGCATTCATCCATCATCCCTCATGCGTCATCTCTACTTCCTACACTCTGTACTACTTCCTGACGTACGGTCCCACGGTCCTTACGTTCGCCATGACCCTCTCGGCATTCTTCGATATCTGTTCCCAATTCCCCTCGGCTATCGCGATCGGATCGAACAGCGGCGCGACCAATCCCACGCTCGCGGCCCCCGCCCTCAAATATTCCCCGGCGTTATCGAGATCGACGCCGGACGTGGGATTGATGCTCAAAAAGGGCAATGCCGAACTCACGGCCTTGACCCACGCGGGACCGCCGGCGACTCCCGGGAATAGCTTCTGGAGGGGAGCGCCGTTCCGATGCGCGTTGACCATCTCGGTGGGCGTCTGACATCCCGGCGCGATGACGATGTTCCGCTCGGCGCACCATCGTATGACGTCGGGGAGCATGACCGGGGTGATTATGAATTCCGCGCCGGCGTCGATGGCATTCTCGGCGTCGGTAATGTTCATGATCGTGCCGCATCCGACCATGACCTTACCGTCGTACCTCGAGCGGAAATCGCTGAGATGCGTGAGGCAATCGGGGGTGGTCAACGTGAATTCCACGATCTCGAATCCGCCGTCGATGCACGCCTGCATGGCCTTGGGACAGGCATCGGACGTGGGCGTGCGGAGTACCGCGCATGCGCGTATTTCCGCGAATGTCTTGAGCACGCGTTGGTAATCCTCGGTCGACTTGGATCGGTCGAGACCGCCGGACGTCGAGGAGGAGGAGAGGGGACGACGCGCCGGCGGCTCGACGTTGACGACGACGGCGGCGTTGGCGTTGGTGGCGCGACCCGAAGCTCGGCGGAGGAATGCGTTGGATGCGAGGCGGAGGGCCATTGTATTGATAATAATAATAATAATAATATTATGATTTGGACTTGGGGTTTGACAGGCAGGTGGGTTGTTGTTGTGGTGAATGGGGCGGAATGTCATTCTGTGTGTGTTGGAGATTCCATATATATCCTTCTCGTGTGTTGAAGAAAAGATCGTGCCACGCCAGCAATGACGTCACGCTCGGAACATGGCGATCTCCCGCCACAATTTTATTGGATTTTCCCGCCAAAAAGTGATTTGCGTTCTTGAAGGGAATTTTCATAAGAACTTTAAGGACGTCTTCTTTGGGGACGTGGTGGAGATAGGTAGATGCGAGATTCATGTGCGTATGCGGGCGCGTGGAAGGTCACAATTTATCGGGGGAAGCCCCCGAATCCCTCAACCTCATTGAGAGATTGTGCTGTGGTGATGAATACTAGTATGAGTTTAAAGTGAGTCCTGGAACAGGGCATTTCCTTCAACACCCCACCCTACATACCTCAATTGTAGTAAAAGTAGATAGAGAACCCCATGACTCATTCCGCTGGCCCAATAGAGTGTATATTCGTGTAGAGCGTGCTGTGATGGTCCGATCATGTACTTGGACTGTCGTCATCCGACGTCATCTTGGGGGTCAACCCCATGCCCATTTTCACCTAGCGCGCACTTAGCGACCTGACAACATCTACCAGTGCATGTGAAGGATCGACTTTTTGACAGCAATGCATTGCATAATCTGTTCCAACACTATACATCACATATCCCAACATGCCAAGGAAGAGTGCCGCGCATCAGAAGAAGGTTGATTCTGCCGTCCGGGTCCTCCAGACCACCACTGGCGTCAAGGTTCCAGGTGCGATGATTCTGGCTGGATTTTCAAAGTCGGACGCTGCAAACGAAATCATGCGACAACAAGTATGACGCCATCTGGCACTAATGGGCAGCCCATACAAAAATCGAAGAGAAGTTGCTTTCGTCATCATTGGTGACATGCCATCACTGTCAGACATGACCAGGACATTGTCGGCATCGTCATCCTCCACCCCATCAAACCCCAAGCCCAAAAGAAAGCAGATCAGGCCAACTGCATCAGCTGTTCAACAACGGCGTGTCAACGATCTTGCCGCAAAGAAGCACAAGTCTGAAGCACACAAGGCAGCTGTGCGCCTGTTCGATGCCGAGAAGAAAAAGCCGGATGGCATGTCCATCAGGCAAATTCATGATTTCATCACATCGAAGTATGAAACTTGCCCCGGTATCGTGACCATCAGCCGCTACATTAATGACGGGCTCGTGGAAGTATCTCCCATGAAGATGGGACCCGAAGGCCATGTTTTGACTCAGGCGTACAAGAATTTATGCAAGGCTTACTCCAGCCTCGTCCCAATAAACCAAATGAATGCATGTGCAGGTGACAATGAGCGAAAAAAGTTGATCAAAGTTATGGTCCATTCCAATCGGCAGTCAGGACAAACCTCCAACTCATCATCGACGAGCGCATTCGTACCGATGCACCAAGGAGTCTTTCGCCGTGGATTGTTGGGCTGGTTATTTTTTGGGGAGAGGATCCAGAGACAGGGTTGATTGTTGGGTCGGCGTTTCAGCGAGGATTTTCTCACACGTTGAACATCAAGGCGTCGGAGAAGGTTGGTGCAGTGCCTCTCAACCGCACGTGCCGCTCAAGCCCAAAGGTCCGTCAATATCCAAAGGTTGCAGGCATGAAGAAGGATGCCAAATTTGTCGCGTGGATGGAAATCAAACGCCGCGGAAAAGCCCCCCCAGCGTTCGATAAATGGACCCACCATGATGAAGAGCAGTTGAACGAGGCCCAGTCCGACGTCGTCGAGATGGCCCACACTGCCCTAGGTCACCTTGAAGCGCTGAAAAAGAAGGAATTGTTGTTGGCCGCGCTGTTGATGACTCAGGAAGAGTTCGACAATTGAACAGCCGGTTGGGAAAAATTGATTGTTGAGTTAGCCGGCAACAATAATCCTCTTATTTCTGATGCTCCGAATGAGTTGATTGTTGGTGCTGCCGATATTCAAAATACCTGCGCCGTTGCATCCTCTGACACATCCGGGGGCGGGGGGGGAATTATGGGGGGTGAGAAGGGGGTTTAGTAGCGCTAATTCAGGTAATAAATGCAGATTCATGGTCTCACCTTGTTCCAGAAAAAAACCTTCAATCACGTTGTCTGTAGATAGTATGATACTATAAAGGGTTTCAGTTGGATTTAGCCCAAACCAAGCGCACATATCATCCCCCCTGATGTGGGGGTGACGACGATGCGCTTACTTGGGGCGTCGCCGGTCCGTAGGCAATGGTATGGGCTGATGCCGCCAGCCATCATGATCTTCGGAAAACGTGATGTGAGTGGTGGAACAGAGGCAAAAATGAGGGGTGCAAAAGTATCGTAGCCTATGGTACATTTTCTACGTATTGACTTAGTTTCAGAAACCAGCGTTCCAGGACTCGCATTAAACTCGTACTCCCCAACACATGGCATTGGCAATGCTCGAAAAAAATACAACTCTCCGTACTCAACTCCCCCTCTTTTTCGGGCTTTTCCTCACCTTCATCAGAGCCCCCCATGTATGATAAGTAAGATGAGGGATGGCAATTTCTGCCCCTGGTCGTGGACATGATGGATACATGGTGCCAATCTGGGACAATACACAACCACTTAACTATGACATGAGGCACTTCACTATCCTCCCCATGCAGGTTTTCAAGGTAAGCGGCCTCGAGTACGCCTCCTCCCATGTCGGTCGCTGCTTGTCGAAATTGCCAAAGTCGAACGGTGCCACCCGAACGCTGATACGAGGATCCTCAACATCGTTCCCCGCCATTCTCCCCCTCCCGCTGCCCCCGCTACCGTCCCCGCCCCCACCACCGCCGCCGCCCATGATGCTTCCCCTGATATCGTCGGCCATGTCCGACTCCTCCTTCACCTTTGTCGTGGTAGACGACGAACGCCGAACACCGAATATGTCGGGGGCGTAACGTGCCAGCGGCAGGTACAACTCCTGATGATGTTTCATCTGATTTATCAATCCCATACGCAACGCCGAATCCTCGTCGACGTTGGTCGTGCCGTCGCGGGGCGATCTGTACCGGTACACGTCCCAAAAATGTAGCACGCCATCGCGATCGATATTCTCGCCACCACCGCCCGACGACGACGACATTCGTAGGAACAAGTATGCCCTCTCTTGACATCCGATGAGATCGAATTCACTAGGTCCCAATCCGCCGTACGAGTATTCTCCCTTACAGAGCACCATTTCGTGATTTTTCATACGAGTGTCCGCCCAATCCCGCGGATCGCGTTCAGTCAGCGCAACGTACACGTTATCGGACGATCCACCCCCGCGCAATTCCCTCGATAATTGCATCACCTGGGACGACAATAGCGGATAGGGCGTATCGAATAATCCCACGAGTCCGCTATCCAAGACGTCGCGCAATCGTAAATTGACGCTGTCCGACCAATCCCTCACGTCCCGATGACACATTTCGTAGCGCTCCGCATCCGATATTTCATTCGTTAGTACGACGAATTGATGATGATGACGATGATTGGAATCGAATTCGCGCGGACTTCCGTCCTCGGACGTCAGTATGAGACATTCCACGACCGTGTTGTACAGTTTCATTAATTCGTAGTGTGCCAATACTCCCCTGACGACGTCGTCCGACGCGCCCTTCATCTTGTTCGTGGGCGAGATGCAGTACGACAGGTAATGCACCGACGGGAAGCCCGCGCGGCATCTTGGACGCGAAGAAGGATTTCGGGTAAACAAAAATGAGGTGGGTGGGTGGGTGAGAGGGGGGTGGACGGTGCGATCAGTTCATTGTATGATTCGTCGCATGATGACACAAGCGAATAGGAAAAATGAATACAAAAACAAAAACTCACGTCGCGAAGTAGAGATTGCGCGAGCCGGTGCTACCGGGCGATACGTGATAGAAGAGGGGGGGCGAGGATGAAATCGTCGACGCGCCCGTGACGTTCCCGGGCATCGTTATCGTCCGCCGTGTGAATGTCACGTCCGTCTTCTTCACTGAAGTCGTATTCGTCATCGTGTTCGCAGTATTCATCGTGGTGGGATGGTCCCACCGAGATGTCTTCCCGTCGTCGACCTCCCCGTCTCCTACTACCGCGGACGACAACGACGACGACGTGCCCATCAATGACGCGATGCGCAAGTTCCATAATGCGATGCAAAGCACGATCGATCCGAACGATGCTATTCGATGATTATAGAGGACGGTCCTCCTCGTCCTCCTGCGCCAGTTATTCGAGTTATTCGAGGTGACGACGACGGCGACCGAGGCGGCGGCATCAGCATGCGGCGTCGAGACCATGGCATGGCATTTTTCTCCGTCGCTCTTTTCAACGGCGTCTGGCCATCACCCCTCGAGAAGAATTTTCAACACTCCTAAAAAAAACACAGAGAAACCTCTCCAGCGCTGTTACCTCAAGAGCACCTAAAATAATGAACTCGGGCGACGCAACAAGAACATCAATCATCACTCATCATGGCGAAGATCGAGGAGCCGATTTCGGGCACATTCCCCCCCCTCCCCCCCTCCCCATCAACCCACAAGAAGCGAACATGGGACACGATGCTGCCCGATCCCCTGCCCGACGATCGTCTCGAATCGGACATCGTTGAGGCGTCGTCGTCGTCGTCGTCGTCGTCGTCGTCGTCGTCGTCGTCGCCCACCCTGACGGAAATGCGCACCGTCCTCGAACGGTACCGCTCCCTCGCATTGGCCCACCGCGATCGATCGAAGCGCCTGCGCATCGAATCGTCGATGCGATGCGCGCAAAGTGCTCGACGACTCGAGCGTGCCATCGAACTCCGTCGCTTGGCCGGCGAGACCTTGGAATATTGTGACTCGATCGACGATATCGGGGGAGGGGGACCGACGACGAACGCATCATCGCCGGCGCGAGATATGCTCCGACGCGTTCGCACCCCCCTGATCCGGTGCGCGGGGATATTGGACGACGAGGTGAGGGCCTGGAAGGAGGGGGAATGCGAGTTCGAGGGGGAGGGGAGGGATGCGGAGGATGACGTGATGCGGGCGGGTCGGGAATTGGCATTTGCCGAGGAATTCCTCGGTAGGTTCGGTGGCGAATTATCGGGCGACGACGACTTTCGTCGCAGGGATGGGGGCGCAGGGGAGGATCTATTGACATGCGAGGGACCCTGCCTCGGGGGGAAACGAATAACGGATGGAGATTTGGGTGACGACAGGATTGGGGGGATACCATCGAAATTCCTCGACCTATCGCACTTCCCTCTGCTCAGGAGGTCATTTCCTCGGGAGAGGGGTGGGGGACATCGTCGCGATCGCGACGCCTTCTACTCCCCGGAGCAGGAGAAGGATGAAATGGGGGATGATGGGATGGACGGGGGAAACGGAGGCAGGCGACATCGTCCCATCATCGACTGCACCGAGGAGGACGACGACGGGGGCGACGTCCCGCGGGAACTCGCCGTCCCAGACTACAAAAACCGCCTCGATGGCGCGTCATCGACGGCGATGATGACGAGGATGATGCCACGGGACGACGTCGTCGAGAAGCGCGACGTCAAGCGCGCGTACGTATCGAACGCCTCTCTCGCCCACGTCAATGGCACATACATTCGTTGCGGGACGTACAACGACGCGCCGCTATTCGTTCGCACCGGAGGTCCCAGGAAGTTCATGGGGAGGGACTGCGCCGTGGTCCTGCGTAGGGAGGAGAAGCGAGATGGATCATCGAATACGAGCGAGGAGGAGGAACGACGACTGCGCATTGGCATCGACGCGATAGGGGGAGAGGGGGAGAACGACAACGACGACGTGGGTCGCATGGGTCCGGGGGGATATGAGTGGAAGATCGGCCTTGTGCCTGCAAATTGCGTTTGCCACCCCAGGATCATATGCTACTTCCTCGCCAAGGAGGAGAATCGACAGTGGTCGACGTCGCCCCCTTCTAGCGATGCGATGGACAGGATGAACGACGACGACCTCGATGACGAGGAAGAAGAGACCTACTACGACCCACCCACCGACGGTTGGAGGGTGTTTCAGGAGCCACGCACGGCCAACAAGGCGTCTACCTTCGTTTCGAGTGCGAGGACTAATTATTTGGGTAGAGCGTCGAGCTTGAAGATCTCGTTTGTGTGAAGGAAAATGGTGGCCGTATTTTTTTGGACCGACGAGTTTATTTTGCCATGAGTGTGATGGTGAGAGTATAATCGCAATATTTTGAGAAATTATAATATTAGCATGGTTTGCATGCTGCTAGCGACTCTCCGGATCAGCTATTACCGGACTCGTATATCGTTTCATCCAACATGTTAATATTAGTCATCATGACCCTACCCTCGACTGTTCCTAATTCATTACTTTATTTTTTTTTGCGTAAAACGTTTTGCGCAATCGGCCTCCATTCTTTCGCCAAAGAAATCGGCCTCGCAGCCTGAGCGTTTACTCCCATAAGTAATCCACCCAGGCGTCGTCCTTCCTCAACAAAGCTCGGCACGACCTTCTCTCTAGTGTTTCGGAATAACTCCAGAGAATCGATAATCTCGCCATTATCAAGTGTGAGCGGTGACAGATCGAAGCGATCGAGGTGGAATGAGGCAAAGCGGTGAAGCGTGGCATCGTCCACGTGCTCTGTGTCCCGGAACGAGACCTTGTATCCGTTTTCTCGATATATTTTTGCAGTGGTCCTCTTGTCGTTATTGCTCAGTGCCATGATGGTCTTGGCGACGATTTCGCGATCTTGGACCGAAATGCGACCAACCATCCCATAATCCAAGAGGCCCAGTCTACCATCAGGAAGGATTAAGATATTACCTGGATGAGGGTCGGCGTTGTAGGTACCCGAGAGAAGCAGTTGGATTCCATGCACGTGCACCAAAGTCTTCAACGCTCTTCCCAGATTGACTCTTTCTTTCTTTCTATTATTGCTACCCATAGCATCATGGATGAGATCATCGGTATTGCCAGTATTCCAACCCCTTGACCAACTCCTCCGAATCAGTGATCCAAACTTGGAAGCGGCCAGCGCGGCATTTTCGATCTCATCCTTCGCCAGAGCGTACGTTCTTAGCAATGCTGCCGCGCTGGGTCCGAGTACATTGAAAAGCTTCATCCTATTACCGCCAAGCATTCCTTGAATTACACCATCCTCCCCCGTCGCACCGCCGCCGTTCTCGAAGTGCTTCCTCATTTTACTCGCCATGACCCTCTTCAACTCATCGCCGTTGCCCATCCCCAGCGCCTTCGCCACGCGTCGCTGCTCCATGGCGATGGCGTTGCTCAGCGATATCCCCTCCAGGTATTCCATCGCGAGGACGTTCGGGGTGCATATCTCGTCAACCACCCTGGGTATGCGTACTAAATTCGGCTCGAGGCCGTGCCTTTGCATATCGCGGGTGCATTCACGTAAATTCTCCGCCTCCCGGGTGAAGTCGAGTTCGTTCTCGTGACGCTTGCGCAGCGCATTGGCGACTTCGACGTTCTCGGGCGAGAATAATCTCGTCGCGAGTTCGAGGTTTGATAAATCTGCATCGAACAGTTCGGCGACTTTTTTTGATTTTCGTCACAAGTCAAGGACACAAGAACTGTTTAATGTGATATTGTGTGCGTCAATTGTTCGCTGCAAAAAATAAGATACAAAGCGAAAACTGACCTTCGGGGTATTGCACCTTGATGACTACCTGCATCGGTTCTTCCCCCTCGTTCTTTGGACGCAACGTCGCCCTGTGCGCCCGAATCTCGTTATTAGGTCGAGGGGGCAATTGATTTTATGGGCGTCGTCGGGATGCGCGGGGGACAACATTGCAGATATCGAGCCTTAATTTTTAATTTTAAACTCAAAATAAAATAAATGGTCTTACTGCCTGCACAACAAATTCAAACCATGCCGACAACTCGCAGCAGCAGAAACAAGAGAACCGTCTCCCCTGTCGATGACATTGTCAAAGGAAAGTTCAATGCTCCTTGCCGGGGGAAGAGGGAGAAGCGTGATGTCAGCTCGAAAGAGCAGGTCAGGACTGCTCTGTTGTCGGAAGATGACATTGATGACACAAATGACATGACAGTCGTGGCATTCACTTCTGTTGTTGCGGCAATGATTGGGCGAGTCCACATCACTGTCAGATCAGTCACCACAAGTCTCATCACCAAGCTACAGGCTACTCAGGAGGGATGTATCAGAGACCTAGTTGTCTATGCCAACCGCAAGGGCATACGCCTAAGTCCATTGTTTACTACTAAAGCTGCTTCCCGGGCCGATATTACCATTTCCATTCTCATGTCATTTGAACCAGAAAGGAACGACGAGATGACGCCCTGTTTAGATGTTATATGTAATCTCTTCAAGTTAATTCTCGTCAAGGATTACGACCATGATGAAGTCAATGCATTGATATTCGTGAATACAAATCTAATTTGGTTCAATCGCTGTCCACTTGTACTTCCTTGGGACTTTGATTCCAAGAACAGCAAAGAATACAGCAAGCATCTTGATGTCACGGATCCTCCCATGCACCACATCCTGACGTGTGTCACCGAAGATCTTCAACTAAAAGCTGGACTTATGTTTGGTGAACGAGCATTAGAATTTTGTTTTGAGTACCAGGACGTCATGCCTGATAGTATTGTTGTTCAGAACAACATTCTCTCACATCCGGAGAATTGGGTGAACCATCGATTGGACACACATGAAAGGCGTGCTATTTTAGATGCTATTACTATTGTCATTGCACGTGTACTTGGTGTACCTCCGAAGATTATTCCAGAAAAAGATGCAAATAAATACCTACATGCAATGTCAAAGGCAAGTTGTCTCAAGAGATGGCAGAGCAACAGTGAATTCTACGAACTAAGTCCTAATGACATTCAAGCAAGGTATTTGGAAAGGAGAGTAAGTCGTTTCTGTGCTTGCAATAATACTATTGTAATCACATCTAATATTATTTTGCCTCCCCCAGTCTCCATTCATTCACGAAGTTTCCATTTACGCAGGAGCAGGCCGGCGAGAAAGAAAATGGTCCATGCGTGAAAGTGACATCGTTGCTGCAGGATTATTGAAATTCGGATGTAATGGGTGGTTCAATATTGGTGTAAAATTGAACCGTAGCCGAAATAGTGTGAGGAGACACGTTTGGACGGTACTCCATTCCATCATCCAGGAGAGGAGCATTCCCAACAGGCTCATCGATGAGCACGCAGCTAGACATGCAATCAACGAGGCACCTGCAATCAACGACGCACCCGCAATCAACGACGCACCCGCGATGGTCCCGTGGACTCATGTCGAACGTGCCTTGTTTGAACAGGGCGTTGTTGCTCTTGGTTGGGGCAATTGGGCTCTCATTTCCCGTTTTTTCTTCATCGGCAGCCGTGATCGAGTGCAGTTGAAGAGTCAAGCACAATTAATCCAAAGACATCACCCAGAAACGAAGCAACGGCTCATCGATGAGCACGCAGCTAGACATGCAATCAATGACGCACCTGCGATCGACGACGCACCCGCGATCGACGACGCACCCGCGATGCCCACGATCGAGGTCGCGATGCCCGCGAACCTTGATGATGAAACCGCACTCATCGCGATGCACGAGATTGATTGTTGTATTGTTGAGGTATAAAAGGATTTACATACGGAGGATATCACACATTACCGAGAATGAATTGGAAGTCATGACTCAGGACTAAATCGCTTACTTCATTTGAGGAATTCAACCTCATAAACACTAATTTCCCACTCTTTTAGTATCACGATATCAAACATCCGGTCGTCATCCTCCTTGTCGTTGATGAGCGACCCGCGAAGGATGTCATTCGCGTAATCCGACGTCGCGAAGTCTATTCCGGATATCATCCTCGCCACTTAAGCCAACGGTCGACGATGACGATTGCGATGTGCTATCGTCGATGCGGTACCGCGATCGTCAATTTCGGATGACAATTTTGATAATTCGCATTCGAACGTCGACAGCGAGCGATAGGTGCAGTACAATTCAAATTTGGGCATTGCTACTACGCCCGTGTTGGAATGATGCATCCCCCCCATGTCAATGTCCTCGTCGTTGTTGTCCCCCTCGTCCTCGTCCTCAACATCATCGTCGTCCTCGTGAGCGAGCAGGAGGGACGCAATGAGGGGCTGTCCGACGTACCCCGACGACCCGGTGATTAGCACGCTCTTGCGCGATACTCGCGCTGCCGATTGGCACCTCCTCGAAACTTACGAATAGCTCATCCATGGACTTCCCCGTCGACCGTGTTATGATGTCGGATACCTCCGCGTAAGTGCGGGGGGGAACGCCATCCTGCAACGGTTGGAGGGCATCGAGGTACTGCTGAGGCAGCAGGCCCTGTCCCATGGTTCCCATCACTGACAAGGTCGCACACGAAACGACAATGGTCAGATATTAGATACCCGGCCAATGCGAGCTCCCCTATTCTCGGCCATTCTCTTCTCACCTTGGCCGATCTTAACGTAAATCCCACCCATTCTCAGTATCAAATCGACCAGCCTCGGTGCTGTGCTTTCCCTGTACGAATTCAACCTCCGTTCCATTTCCTCGGGACCGACCTTATCGATCCTCTCCACCTTGATCGTGACATACTTGTACCTGACCACGAGGGGCGCCATCCCACGCCAGAATTGAATCGTGCGTCGGAAGCCCCGATGAAACGTGTAAAGTGACGCGAACGAAACGAACGACGCGATGACGACTAGTAGGAGGAACCGAAGCAATGAGAACGGCGGCTTGAATATGGACGCTAAGTTGCTGGCGATGATCGCGGGCAGCGGTGCCATGGAGGTGGCGGATAGCGACGATCGTCCGTGGATGTTCGTCGCCTTGCCGCGGCCGTCATTGGGAGGGGTAGAAGCCCTGCACATAGCGATGTTGATGATGCCGTTTGTTTTCAAGTGACGATGATGGGTCGATGCGCACCTGTTCGTTGGGTTAGTCGCTGTTCGGAAAATCATAGGATGAGATATCGGTAGAGTATGAAGATTAATTTTACCTCTTTATCGTCGCGGGAGATTTTCATTATTCTGAAAATTTAGACCTTCAGAGAGACCTTTTTTTCCCCTTTGTTCGTAAGAAGTCCTACGTATATAGTTTTTTGTACATACGCAGGAATAAATACTATTTGGTATCACTCGTAGGAATTCCATACTACTCTTTCTCGTTTCTGCAAAGGACAAAATGCGCGGGAACTTCATCAGACTCCATCTCCGGTCCGGTTCCGGGATGTTAAATTGGCTCACACCATGGAATTACTCCGGATTGACCCCTAGGGCAATGCTTGTACTCATTGAACACTACCCATTTAAAATATGCATTACATCTACTAACATCTAATCTAACGTTGGAGACTTACTTTGGTGTGAATTTAGACAAATCAACACCATGAAAGATGGGATCACATCGGGGACAAAGATTGACATGGCAGACCAAGCAACGATGAACACGCACCCGATTCTGTGTTAAGTCGTCCTCATAAGATTTCTGTGACACCTTGGGGATGTCATTCTTCAGAATGTAATAGCAGTATTGGCACCGCGCATTCTGCTCTCTCGACAAAGGCAACCAATTGTGTCTCTCCCCGTTGAGGCGATACTTAAAATAGCCATTCCCAAGTCTCGCCTTCGTGATCATCTCGACTCGATGATCAGTCAAGTAATCCATAATACCTCTGTTGGATGTGAGGTCATAATATGTCACCGATTTCACTGCGGATGTGGATCCCGAAGAAGACGAACTCACAGTCTTGACATCAAAACCATCAAAAATCAAATCATACACAAGCTGTTCACGGAACTCTTTATGACTCCATTTCTTTGGAAGGCCAGGCGTCTTCTTCGCATTCTCCTCGTCCCAAAGGACACAATAAATACGATATGCATTAACCGATGCAACGCCAATAGCCCAAATAAAAATAGCCCACCACCATTTCCGCTGCCGCATAAAGAGGTCCGGCCGATAGTTTCCGCGCAACTGGTCAGCGATGTCAGTTGAATTCATTCGCATATTATACTCCTCAATCACATTCAGCCGCAGATAATTCATCATTGCCCTCTTCTGTGCAGCTGTGCTCCACACCCCCCGCTGCTTGACTATCCACCGCACCTCTTTAGCTGCCGTCGAAAGAATATGCACTGGTTTAGTGTCATATAGTGACACTGCGAGCAAGTTGGGGCACTTTGATGATCCACTGAGCCGCGCCGCCTTCGTCGTTCCCCTCGTTGCCTCTGCTAGTTTCAACGTCGGCGCCTCCCGCTGGATGATGCTAGTAGGGAAGCCCCGTCCATTCGTTCGTACGACACCATGTGCGAGACATTCCGCCTTGTACAGCGCGCTGAACAACTTCTCCGAATTAAATAGGTTGTCCATGTACAGCCTACTCCATCGATTTGGAAGACGATCTGCAAGCCACACGACTCGTGTGGCAGTTGGGGATAGGTCAAAGTTTTTGTACTTGTCCTCGGGCTTAAACTTTGGCTGTGGTCCATGTCTAAACCAAAACGAAAATGTGTAACCCTTGTCACACACGGCATCACACTGAAAACCATCTCCCTCCCTTTTGTAGCTGATTCGGAGTTTCATCCCCGACATCCCTTGGAAGCCAATCGTTTGCTCGTCGATTGCGAGGTACATCCCCGGCACCCACATGTCTTTGCAATTTTTGTTGAGATGGTCCACAAGAGCCCGGACCTTCCACATGGCGTCCTCCTTCTGCTTTTCTTTTGGATTATCACGGTAGTCGGCAAAGGTCAAGTAGCGCCGGAAGTGCTTCCATCGATTTGTGCCACTGATTGTTTTTTTTGTTGCATGGTTCGTCGTTGCTAGCGCGCGACTGACAAGGTCGTTCCCGAACAATGGCTCATCAACAACAGATTTAAACCAGGACTCGATCTGCGGCTTCGGCGCAAGTCCATTTGCAAACAATACACCAATCAACTTATTCATCTCAACAAGGTTAAATGGTAGGAAGTCCTTGTATTCGCCTGACCCAGCGCCGCTGGAGTACGCGCGAAGATTCGTCGCCTTGACGACCCATTCAAGAAAGGTAGGAGAAATCTGGGTATCGAAGTAGTCCTTGGGCCTTGCCTCGGACAGGGGAGGGAGAAGCTTCTCGCATGCTTGGGAGGGGTGGCCGTCAATCCGAACCGGGGGGTGGGGCACCATCTCGCCATCCACCGTCCTCTTCTTCCTAGCAGTCTTCGGCCCAAACTCTGGCCGATCCAAATTTTCTGCCGCTGCAGTGAGGAAGTTCGCACGCTTCCCCCCGAAAGAATTCTCTTTGTTCGTTGGAGCAAAGAAGCCCTCCTGCGCGCCAGTAGCCATGTCGATGCCTTCGACTGCAGGCACTTCCTCTGGGGTCAAGATAATCCAATGTGGAACGTTCGTTGCTGCTGCTGTCCTATTAGTATCAACAACATGAGTGAAGTCAAATGCATCCTCCTGTCCTTCTACTGTTGTTGTTGAAGTGGACGCCCGAAGACGATCAAACAGAACTCTTTTCGATCCGGACGATGCTACCTTCAATTCGAGTGCAATCTCTTTCAATTGCCGATGGTTCACCGATTTATAGGTGACGTGAATCGTCTCGGTCGTGTGTTGCTGCTGCTGCTCGTTGTCGACGGGGGGGTGGGTCTCATCCTCATCTCCACCTGCTGCCATATCGGCAAGGACAATCCACTCTTCGACCTCCGGGTTGACAGGGGCCTCTTCTGCCTCGTCAATTGCTGCCTCTGCTTCAGCCTGCACAGCGAACCCCGCTACTACTCGCTCCGACTCTTTGAACCAGTCTAAAGAATTATCACCGGATGCAATCGAGTCTTCGTCTGATTTTCGTGCTGCAAAGTTGGGCAGCGCTTTATGGGGTGAAGGAGATTCATCACTCGTCGATGCCAATGCAGACGCTAGACGAGGAGATCGACGCGCGGCGGCGGGTGATGCCAATGTGTTGGCGCGACGTGGAGAGCAACGCACCGGTGTTTCCAACACCGTTAATGAGGAGCGGGATGAGGAGGTCCCGGACAACGAGGACAGCCCGCTCCCGCGAGTTCCCGGGGACTGCACATTGACTCGTGTCACTGGTGGCATTTGGCCCGTTCCACAGGCGAAAGGTGCCGAAACCCCCACCCCAACGCTTCTAGAGACGCGATCGAACTGGGGGGGTGAGGGGGGCCGAGTAGATGTTCCGATATTGTCATCAATATCGGACATCATGGTGCGATCGAGTGGAGCTTTTATTTGATCCTTTCATTTAGCGTAGAAGATACGTAGGATCTCTTATGATCAAGATATTTTGGGGGATGCTTTACTTTTTCAATTACCATAAAAAAGTTAGGCAAAACACAAATACGGCCCTTTCGCTCAAATGCATTTTCAATCACGAAGACACTGTCGCAGACCCCCAGACCCTTATACCGTTGGAAAGCTGAGACTGTCAGCTTTCTGCAGATATAAAAATATGGGGGGGCCTTACTAGGCAAATTCTGAATTAAAACAGATACAAACCACATGGTTGTGTGTTGAGACAAGATTTTCACTATTATGAAAAAGTTAAGATTAAGAGAAAGATATTTATGGTAGCGAAGCCACTGATCATGGTCGGGGGGAGGTACGTAGGCTTGCTTACGTAGGTAGAGTGGTTGTCGTTACGATACGTGCCGGTGGACGGACTTCATTCGTCATGGGGCCGGCACACAGAGACAATGGACATTTGGACATGAATACCGAATCACAGTCCTCCCGTTCCCACGGACGACGGCGGTCGTTCATCCTCCCCATTCGTCATAACGGATTCCTCCCCTCAATCGTCGTCGTCGCGGTAGCAACGACAATCGTCGCATCGATCGACCCATCGACGATCGCCGTGGCATTCTCCCCCCCATCCTCGTCGTCGTTTCGGCCATCGACGACACCCCCGTCGGGAGGCGCAATCGCGCGGTCATCGACGCGCGACAACCTCCATCGCATCATCCTCGGTCGACGCAAACGTTATACGACGTCCTCCCTCGGCGTATCGGAGCTGCACGTGCCGGGATACGCGAGGACGAAGCTGCCGTTCATCCATCCCGACGATGTCAGGGGACCTGCGGCGGGCGTTGGACCAAGTACGCCTTTCCACGAACGAACGTACCTACCCGACGTCGACTACGCGTCCCTCGTGCCGTATCAAGACGGTCATTTGATACACAAGACGGCGGCCATATTCACGCCGGACGAATGCAGGATGATCGTCGACGAGGCGGAACGGAGGGCGGAGGACATGGGATGGACGACGAATCGTCACGGGAATTACCCCACCACGGACCTGCCGATAATCGAATTGCCCGAAACGTTGGATTTCCTTAGGCTCGCATTGGTCGAGAGGATATATCCGTTGTTGCGAACGCAATTCGGAATGCACCTGCCGGACGGGGGGAGGAACCTCCGCGTCGCCGACGGATTCGTCGTCAAGTACGACGCGAATGGCGGACAGACGGAATTGCGTCCGCACAGGGACGGATCGGTATTGTCGTTCAACGTCGCGTTGAATCCCATGAACGAATACGACGGGGGGGGGACGTGGTTCTCGAGCCTCGACGATCCCGTGAGGATCGACGTCGGGGAGATGGTCACGCACTCGAGCTCGCTATTGCACGGGGGTCACGGCATAACGTCCGGACGTAGGTACATCATGGTATGCTTCGTTATATTGGAGGGATACGATTCGTGGAGCATGAGATTTTACAATCAAGTGAGGAATTTGTAATTATTTGTCGACATGATGTCTGTGTGGCCGTTTGGGTATGACGATTCGTTTGGCCGGGTACTTTGTGAGTGAGTATCGTAGTCCAATTCGTTTTTGACAAGGCAATGACCTTTTCAAAGACGCCACTCCTCTCACGCATAAATAACTCGGCGGGATTATCACGAATAATTTATTCAGTGATTAGAAACGGTCAACTCAATTTAGAGGCTCACATTAAACAAGTTGCATTTAAATTGTCCTAATGAAATCACTCCAACTGGGAGTCATAATCACGCAAACACCTCATTCAATGATAATAGTGTGAGCCACACAAGCCCCACACATATACTAAGCAACGCCGATCCAATTTCCACCACGTAGACCCTATCGTTCCCTATCCTACCATCGCCACCCGCTAGCCATCGGCTCAACGACCCGTAAAATGCCGCGAACCCTCCCATCACGAAGGTACTAGTTAGGCAAAATGTCACCAAGTATACCGAAGCGTTCCACGCATCCTGCATTTGCACCGCCGGTATGACGCCCAGGATACCCCCCGGGCCGGCCACCCCATGGAGTATCCCAGTCGCTATCGCCAGGTGTCCCGGATTGCACCGAAGGAATCTAAGGCCCACTTTTCCACAGCACGAGACGCCCTCGTCGTCGGCGAATATGGGGCTATTATGCGTATGTTTCGTCATGAGGGAAGTCGCCGACAACAAGTTGGATTGCGGCTTGTTCCTTGGGGTTTGACGCTGAGTCTCCTGCGGCGATGGCGACAGCGATTGTTTCGTTAGCACGGTGACGACTGGCATCGCATCCGATGGAGTTAGCCGAGGCTGCTCCTGCTGGAGCGACGACGATTCTCGAGATGTCCGCCGTTGATTGTGTAAGGTAACAGTGACGAAGCTGTTGGTTCGATTCGCCCCCTCTGAATCAACGATCCTCGATTGATTTTGCGAGGTCACCGTGACGAAGCTATTGGACCGTGTCGCCTCCTCCGATTCGACGATCCTCGATGAATCGATTGACAGGAGCGAATCGTCGCAAATCGAATTATTGCCCGAGCGAGTGTCGAGGATGCCCTCCATTCGTGACACGAGCGAATCGTTAAGACATTGACCTCCAAAGATTCCCGCGGCGAAGTCATCCATCTCATGATCGCGACTATGAAGACTTTTGTCCCCCCTCGTGGAATATAAGCTTAGATTCGAGACATTCCTCGGCAGCACCCTCTCCATTTTGTTCCTATTCGCCCTGACGATCCCGTAGGTACCAAGCGCGAGCATGAACAGCCCCACGAACATCTCTAGTATCATGCTAATTACGGGATTCATACCATACCACTCGTTATCCAATCCCTCCTCCGCGGCGATTAATATTCCGCCCACGAACATGAGTCCGACGCTGTGACCTAGACCCCACCGCACGCCCAGGAGGAAGTTCAGCCTGATCGCCTCCCTGCGGCCGGATCGTTGGATGTTAGTTCCGCACAGGGTGGCGAGCGCCGATAGGTGATCGGGGCCGGTGATCACGTGAATGATCCCCATGAGTATACCGGTATTGATCAGCTCGGCCGTGGACATGATTAATGCTCCTCGGCTCACCTTGATATTATTTATATTTATTCGCACTTCCTAATTGATGTCGATGTTGCCATAAGTAAGTCCGATAAAACAACCTGTATCTCCTACTATCTCTCACGTGGTAATGTCATAGGAGTAGGTATTTACTACGAATCCGGTAACAGCTGTCCGGAATAGTTGTTAGCAGGTTGCTAGCGAGTTTCTAGCGACTCGCTAGCAAGTTGTCTGATTTTTTACATGGGAACAATAAGAAGGTAGGTGGGAACAATTTTTTTTAGCCACAAGCCACACCGCCCTCTCTCACATAACCAAATCTACATATCCTCCCCCTCCATGGCCGCCGACCCATCCATAACGCGGCCGCCGACAAGATTTAGCCGCCCACCCTTCATTTGTCATTAGGAAACGACCTAACCAATGCTTCCCATTAGGTAGAATGGGGGAGGCACGGTGGTGATTGTGAGGGGGCACGATGGGATGCGATGGGAAGCGTCGGTTAGGTCATTTCATAACGACAAATGAATGGGGGGTGGCTAAATCTTGTTGGTGGCCGCGATATGGATGGGTCGGCGGTCATGGAGGGGGTGGATACGGAGATTTGGTTAGGGGAGAGAGGGCGGTGTGGCTTGTGGCTAAAGCTTTGTTGTTCCCACCTACCTTCGTATTGTTCCCATGTAAAAAATCTGACAACTTGCTTGCAAGTCGCTAGCAAGTCGCAAACAACCTGCTAACAACTATTCTGGACAGCTGTTACCAGATTTGTAGTACTCCTATGTCGTGCCTTATCCTATTATACCTGCACTAATAATACCATGTATTATGTATTAAATCTTCATGAGGATGTTGATGTTGAGGCGTCACGGACACCCGACAATCACACTGTTGTAACCAAACTTTTCAGAGGGAGGTCGATAGACTTTACCATGGAGGTGTGGTGCCCTGGTTCGGCCTCGGGCGTGTTTCTTGGCTCATTCGTTTTTGTTGAAGGCATCGGTACGATTATCAATTAATCAAGTCACGATCAACAGCAACAGCCACTTCCCCTACATTGATGCTAAACTGTTGTGGGACAAGGAACACAAGCTTTTGTTTTCCGTCCACAGAAAAACCAGGTGAGCTGGTGAAATATCTCAATACAGATAGCCATCACCATTGGCTCCACAAGACAGCTGTTCACTCCAGTGTGAATTACATCTCGCACTCATCACTACTTTGTCCCCGGCAAATAGCAACCTTAGCATGCGTGATATCTACCCTGACAAGTATGATGAGCTCCGCATTGCGGGAAAACTTGAGTCTGACAAGAAGATGAGCACGCTGAGGGCTATTCTTGATGATGCTTCATCCCCCACTAGAATGCAAAAGAAGTCAAGCATAGAGTTCTATGTATGGCTACTCGTTCATCAAGCTCAGTATCCTTCACGATTTGAACGAGAACAGCTACCACTACCAACTCCTGGAGCTCCCAGAACACAGAACCAGAGCCCCCACCGACATGTGTTGGTATTGCAAACGGTCCTCCACCCTCCACCCCTCCACCCGATCCACCCGATCCACCCGGTCCCCACATGTTCCTTCATAGAGGATCGCAGTCCGAGGTCAACAACATCAGCCCAGTTGAAGCCCACCCCCTCCATGCGTATCAACTTCCCTGAAGTACCCACCAATGCAGGATGACCAACCACCAACCATGACCACCGATGGAAACATTCACCACCACTGTCCAAGAAAACCGTTCCACCCTTGCCTGCCACCTCTTTACTCACGTCAAGAATATCTGATTTGGAAGAAAGACGGAGGTCCCAGCGTTGTCATTCCCACCTCAAGATCGCGTTTACAATCAGCCTCATCTGCGAATACCAAAGTCTGCACATTCTGCACTGCTGAGCGTGTGCGTGTGACCATCAGCCAAGACATCATCCAGCCAGGCAGCCAGAGAAAGATAATTAATCTCAAGAGTGAAATGCGTGGGGTTTGCACTTGCAAAACAAGGTTCCTAAGGTTCATAAGATCTGATACGGTTCTGATGAGGGGTAAAACCCAAAGGAGGAGCAAGTGAGCAGCTGGGTACAGAGGGTTTTATTTTTTTTGGCTGGTGCTGTTGCCACATGGATGGGAGGGACTCATGTCCCGACTGGTCGACTCTCGGGAGATATCCCCAGCAGAATTTACATCCAAGGCAGACAAACCTCTTTTTTCCTTCTTGCCGGAGAACATAATTTTTAGTTTTAGGCCACTAACTAATTAGCTCATTTTTTTAAGTCCCGACCAAATTGGAAATTCATGATATTAGTTTAGTTACAATGGTAAAATTTTGCCACGTTAAGTACATGTCTACCATGCTCTCTCATCAATGCATCATTTTTAATTTTTATGATGGTCAGAAGAATGGGGTTACTGCATGAAGCACATGATGAACGTTGTGACCGTAAGCATGTGTGTCTATGATGTGATAGCGCGGATGGGCCAAACGTGGACCCATGTAAAAGAGGTGCCTACATCAAGTATCAAGTTGAGAGTACAAAACATAGATGAATTCAGCTCTAGATATGGGAAATTCTACCTCATGTTGAGCAAGAGAACGTTAATGGCAAGTTGAATAATTAAATAGTTCGCCCTATGTTCATCCAGGAAATTATGCATCTGCCACCATGTGAACTCGCAAAAACGAAAAACATCTGCAACGGATCACTATCCCTGGGTAATGTTTGTCATGAACCTCCTCTAATAAAGACGCTTTTCGTAACTGTGCAATCCGTGAATCCCCCCCTCTTTTTGAGCCGCTGGACTGCGAATTTCGAACCTCAACTTATCGCTGTACAGTTGATCCCATGCCTCGTTGAGACTCTTAACGCCGGCATCCTGCATCCCGTGTCTAACACCCTGGACCAAATACGGTATGTACCTCAATAGCGTTCCCTTATCCTGTACCGCGCCCGACACGCCCTGGGCCACCTTGACGGAATTGGCGGAGTTGTTATCCCAAACGTATCGCTTCTCGCTCCCCTTCGTCATCGCCTCTATGCTACCCATGCCGCGATAGCGCTTGAGTCGCACGCCGTCCTGATAGAAGTACTCGCCGGGCGCCTCGTCGGTACCGGCGAGCATGCTCCCCATCATGACGCATGACGCCCCTAGGGCCAACGCCTTGGTGATGTGTCCGGTACTCTTGATCCCGCCGTCCGCCAATATCGGCACGCCGTACCTACGCGCGAACTTGGCGACGTGATACACGGCCGACGCCTGCGCGCGACCCACGGCGCATACCTCCTGGGTGGTGCATATCGAGCCGATGCCCATGCCGACTCGTAGGCCGTCGGCCCCCGCCTGGATGAGGTGTATCGCCTGACTAGGCGTAACGACGTTCCCGGCGATGACCTGAAGTTTCGGATGGGTCGACTTGAGATACCGTACGATTTGGATCTGATACAACGAATCCCCCTGGGACGAATCGACGACGATCACGTCCACTCCCGCGTCCACGAGCGCCGCGGCGCGATCGCGATCCTCGGGACGCGTCCCGATCGCGGCCCCGACCAACAGCTGCTTCGTCACGGCGTCCTTGCTCGCCTTGGAGAATTCGATATTCTTCAACAGGTCGGTCCGCGCGATCAACGCCACCAGCTCGTCGTCCTCGTTCACGACCGGCAATTTCCCCTTCCGACTCTCCTTGAGGATCTGATTCGCCTCGGTGAGGGCCACGCCCTGCTTGGCCACCGATAACTTCTCGCGCGGGGTCATGATGTCGCGTAACTTCATCGACCTGTCGTCGAGGAAGGTGATGTCCCTGTTCGAGACTATGCCCATCAATTTGCCCCCCATCGCCCCCGTGTCGGTGATGGGTATGCCGGAATAGCCGTACGTTTCCTTGATCGATAATACGTCGCCCACGGTACCGTTCGGACTGAGGCATATCGGATCGGATATGAAGCCGTTCTTGAACCTCTTCACCTTGCGAACCTCCGACGCCTGATCGTCGATGGACAGATTCGAATGTATGATCCCAATCCCGCCCTGCAATGCCATGGCTATCGCCATCTTGTGTTCGGTGACGGTATCCATCGGACTGCTAACGAACGGCACCTTGAGCGAGATCTTCTTGGTCAGCATCGTGGACACGTCCACCTCGTCCAGGCCGAAGTGGATATGGCCGGGCATCACGATGATGTCGTCGTACGTGTAGGCGACGCAACTCGGATTTTTGACGAATATTTGGGATGCGGTGAACCCGACCGCGCCGGAGTTCAACGTCTCGTCGTCGATCTCCCACAGTGCCTCGTCGATGTCGTCGTTTGAGGCGTGAGAGTTGTTGATGGGTGGGACGACGTCCGCCGCGTGATCGTCGGTGCTCGTCTTCTCGACCATTCTTCTTTTATTTACTGTCGATGCCCCGCCCTGTCGATGGTGCACATCAAAAAATTCGAAGAAGTGCATAAAAATGAAAGCAACCTATCATTCTAAAAAATAATCTTGGACGGGCGAGGGTCAGGTCCGTCCATCGCCCGTTCCAATATTGATTCCAGAAGCATGTAAGTGGGAACGTGTACCCAAACCCTCGAGAAAAATGGCGCGGCACTTCTCGTAGTCTCCCCCCCGCGCGTCGGCGAGATGACGTCGAGGCGATTTCGTCTTCGATTGACGGCGGCAATCGGCGTCGATCGTCCAAATATTAGAATGCCGCTCAGCGGCTCGGTTTGGCTGTTCTTTTTTGTTGAAGTGCGCGCGCCCCTATTTCTCTCATTTCGGGGCCGGAGTTGTGGTCGGCAGGTAAGGGGGATGAGGGGGGTGGAGACGATAGAGTCTACCGGTCGCAGCCCAAGAATTTTAGGACGTCGCTACATATAATGTGCGCTCCTTCGTAATCCGACCACTGCACACCATCGCGATCCCACGCAGCGGCCAAAGATCTTCCGAGGATGGAATCGATGAAAACAAATGTGTGCAAAATGATGATCCCCAGCACGACCGCATCGAGTTGATAGAAAAAGACAGAGACATACATAGTATATGGCATTACATGTAACACGATGCAATATTTTGACGTTGCTATAATGAGGCGATTCCGCGATTGCTCTAAGATTGAGTAAGCGTGGCAAGAGTCAAGGTCCGCTCTATCCCACAACGATATTTTTGAACTTCCTCTTTTGATTCATACCCTTCTTTCCGTCGGACAATATCACTCCAACATTCGTGTTCGACATTCTTTTATCGGATTGTTGTTCGGACATCATTTCGCCATCGACGATGCAGTCGCCCACTTTCGTCAGAGTAGCTTTCTTCGGCTTGCGTTCGTTCGAAGAATTATCTTTTACGTGGCCACTGGCCGTATGACCCGTCTCATCGACGTCGCCGACCCATTTCCCACTATCGAACGTACCTTTTCTTGCAGATGATTTTTCGCGCACGCAATCGTTATTGGCGGTTGTCATGTCCATACCCATCCTTTGTCTGGTGGCCTCCGTCAGAGGCCTACCACCGCCCGAAGCCAAATGGGGCGGTCTATCCGCCGCAGCGCGATGATCCTTTCGAATATTCTTCTGGCGGGATCGCACCTTCTTTTTCCAACGTTTCTTCTTGTTGCCGGACTCGACTTCGATTCCGGTGTCGTCATCGCAATTCCCGGCATCGTCCTCGACGACATCATCAACGACGTCCGATTTGGCAATAGTCGGTGAATCAGTCGTGTCCATTATTTCCGTAGACGATCCAACCCCCATTATATCCCCATTTAGGCGTTCCCTCTTTCCCTTCTTCTTCTTCTTAGACGGCGCAGCCGACGCGCCAACGGCGTCATCCTCCGAAGCTCCATCGTTCGCGGGAGCCGATGCGGCCGTCCCCACAATCGCTGTCGACACAGCGGTCGTAGGCTGGGCCCTCCTCTTCCTCTCCTTGACAGCCGATGTCCGTCCCTGATCCTCCTCGTCGCTGTCGGAGCCATCGCCTACCGCCGCGACGTCGCCCGCGAGGAGTTCATCGTCGTCGTCGTCGTCGTCGTGATGTCGATGTCTCTTCTTGCCGCCGATGGAGAGGATTTGCCTCTTGCCGAACTGCGTCCAATCTTCCGAGACGTTCCGACCGCCTGCTCCCGAATTGTGTTTACCACCGGCGGAAGTGCCGCCGGCGCTGGGGAGGAGATTGGATGCATTCTGGGCCATCGTCGATGAGAATAGCGATTCTACAAGGAGGGATTCGAGACAAAATTTTATTGGATGAATGGACGCGTGTGATGTTCTAGCAAAATAATTCTATTGTGGAACTGGTACTAATATCCGCCCTCGTTTCCCTCTCTTTTTTCATTTTTTCGATCCGCAATCATGGCCCGCTCCGGAATTCCAAGCACCGCCACCTCGGCATCCGTATTCATTGGCGATAAAGTGAGAATCGAAGGCTTGATCACGGCGGAGCAATACAACGGCCTACATGGACTCGTCGTTGGCGTCGTCAATAATAAAACGAACAGGTGCGATGTAAGATTCCGACACGATGGCATTGGCAGGTGGCAGGGTCGTGTCGATTCACAAACGAAATCTCGTCCTGATCCATAGGGCGAAAACGTGGAAGAAATTTATAGCCTTTACTCGGAACGAAATGACGCAGGCCTTGAAGAAAGAGCCTTGTGTTGGTGGCGATGACCTTTCGTGTGAAAAGTTGATTCAATGCGTTCAAGAAGCATGGACTCAAGGAGAATTGAAAAGGCACTGTTGTGTGGCGAAGGCCTTTGCCGCCAAATGCAGATCAGACGCGCTTGTCGAGAAGAACATGATCCTGCTGCGTGACTTTGAAAGTGTCGCTCCTGATGAGATGACAAAGTCGATCGTTATGAAGTGGCGTGAGCAACAGATCTTCGTTCGTTTCATGAACGGCGACACGCGCGATTGTCATCATTCAAATCTTCAAGTGGTATCGCTAAAAAATGCGATGGAGAACATTGATGATTGGACAGTTGATTGGGACATGTATATGTCAGACGAAGAGACTCAGTTGGTGCAATGCCCCGCGTGGCGTCTGCAGTTACTTACTGCTGAAGATGTTAGGAAAGAAGACATCAAGGACGACAAAGTAATCATCTAAGATGTAGAAAAAGATGCCCTTTGTGAAGAATATGATGCCTATGTTGATTGCCATAAGTTAAGTCACTCCATCTTTGGGAAGTGGAAATCCCACGGTGTGCCGTTCATCCGATTCAAGAACGGTCAACAGTGTGATTTTAGCGCTGCTATGGATCACATTGATAACTGGAAATTGGATTGGGACAAGGATCTAACTCCCAGCGAGGTCGAACTCGTTAGAATTCCTGCCTGGCGAGCTGCAGCCTCCCAGGCAGAGGTATTGGAACCCGAGGTCCGTCAACCATACAAGAACTGGTGTACTACCTATGGGAAAATGCCAAGCGAGGCCAAGTTCACTTCCTTCAAGACGAAATACGCAGTGGTGAAAAGCCAAGAGGATGACGCCAAGCAAGAGGCCCTCGCTGCTGGGAGTGAGTATGTACCCCGTCCCATCTTGCACGAGTACTTAGACATGAGCCTTACGGAGTCAGTTACTTTGCACTATCGATTTGGGACACACTTGTGGATGCCTCAATTGGATAAGGATGCCAGTGATGCCTACGACCTCTGGTATCGTAAGCACCATAAATAGCCAAGCAATCATAAGTTCACTGTCTTCAAGATGAACTACTTGTGGGAACTTGTAAATTCAGCAATGGCGGGGGAGCCATACGAGTGCATTTCTTTCTACTTGGATAATAAATACATGGACATGACCGAAGTGGAGTTGGCTGAAATGAGAGATCTCAGTGAACATAATTAGGAGATGTCCATGCGATTCATTTCGCCAAGTGTAACTTTCATGGCAATGTAGAGCAACTGTTTGCAAGGAGTCTACGTGATCTTTGTGGACAGAAACAAGATATGCAATGCATGAGAAATAGTTGGCCTCGTTGAATGAGCGTCATTCGAAAGGACATTGGTCGCTTTCTGTGTGAGGCAACTCAGGAGAGACACATCATCATTTATGTAAAATTATCAATTCTCTTCATCGTCATCATCGATATCGGCCAGCATTTTATCAACAACACTCCTCGAAACGTCCCTGATCATGACACTTTGCCTCTTAATCAGATCGTGATACTTCGAGCATTTCGTCATTAGGGCATCATGTACCCCCACGTCCACGACTCGATGGTTGTCCATCACGACGATTTGATCCGCCTGACGAATGGTGGACAGGCGGTGAGCTACTATGATGACAGTCCTTCCGACCACGGCCTTCTCGATCGCGCGCTGTACCAGGTGCTCCGATTCCGCATCCAATGCCGACGTTGCCTCGTCGAGGAGTAGTATGCGACAATTGGTCAGCAGGGCCCTGGCGATCGCCACGCGCTGTCTCTGCCCCCCGCTCAGTTGCACGCCGCGTTCGCCGACGAGGGTATCGTATCCGTCGGACATGTCCTTGATGAAGTCGTGCGCGTGCGCGTCCATCGCGGTCGCCTCGAGTTCCTCCTGAGAAACCTCCCGGTTCACCCCGTATAGCATGTTCTCGCGTATGGTGAGTCCGAACAAATGAGGCTCCTGTTGGACGTAACCGACGTGCTGTCGTAGCCACGTCAAGTCCAAGCTCTTGAGGTCGTGACCGTCCACGGTGATACGACCGTGATTTATATCGTAGAAACGTTGGAGTAAACTGACGATCGTAGACTTGCCCGCTCCGCTACTACCGACCAATGCGGTGGTCGTGTTGGACGGTATGACGAGGGATACCCCCTCGAGGACGGGCTGTCCCGGTCGGGAGGGGTAGCTGAAGGAAACGTCCTCGAATACTATATCCCCTACCATCGTTTCCGGCTTTATAGTTTCCCTCGTCGATTCGGTTGACGACGATGGGGGTGGCTCCGGTATGAGCGGCACTCTGTCCAATAAGTAGAACACACGTCCGCCTGCGCCCAGACCCTCGTATACCTTCGCGATCGCCTGCGCGCCCTGTCCCATGGCGAATCCGATGCTGATAATGTACGAGTTGAAGGCGGTCAATTGCCCCAGCGTTATCTCGTCCTGCAACACCAGGTAGAAGCCGTACCAAAGCGTGACGTTGAGGAAGCCGAAGCCTGCGCCGAAAACGAACGAGAAGAAGCCGGCGTTTACGATCGACTTGAAGAATCCCACGCGGTAGGTCGTATTGATCTTCGGAGGCCACCAAAGGGGTATAGTATCCGGATCACCGATCTTGCTTGCGTAACGCATGATTTCCTTATCCTCGGCGGCGAATGCCTGGACGGTACGCATCGACCCGATCGCCTCGGTCGAGTGATTCTGTGCGCTTCCCAATACGTCCTGATACGACTTGCTCAATGTACCCAACAATCGTCCCATGGGAAGGCACATTACGAATATGACCATTACCCCCCCCAGTGCCAACCCCGCCAATTTCGGCGAGATGTAAAACATGAGGAATAATCCCGCGATCGCCTTGACGGATTGCGTCAATACCTCCGGCAGACTCGTGCTGACGACTGTCTGCAATAGCGTCGTATCGCTACCCAATCTCGATACCAACTCGCCGCTCTTGTGCTCGTCGAAGAACGCGATCTCCTGATGCAATATCCGATCGTACAAATGACATCGCAATCGCGCCACGACTCGCTCGCCGATGAAGCCCTGTATCGTCGCCCTTAGGAATCCTGCGAGTATCCCCATGATCGTGATGATGATCGCGATCATCATCCAGCGGTTGATGTCGGACATGCGTTCGGAATCGTCGGGAATATTGGGATTGATCAACGCGTCGTAGGCATTCGCGACGATGAGGGGCGTTATCATATTCGCCGCCTCCGATGCGAGTACGAATACGAACGATACGATCAGCATCGTCATCTCGGGCATGGCGAGTTTCATGAGTCGTGATAGGGATGGATTCGAAGACGTGGGAGGCGGGGGGACTGGGGGAGCATTGGTATTTTCGTCGTCACCCGGGGTTTTCCCCGTCGAGTGCATTTCCTTCATCATGGTTAATCTCTATTGTACACTGGAAATATTCGTCCTCGATGACTCGTGAAGATGGCTATTCGGCCAGCGGTCGGGCGGCGGCGGCAGCGTTGGGCCGGGCGAGGCGATGTGACGGAGGATGGTCAAGTCTGGCGACTGGACCTAGGTTCGTCGTCCCCTCGACGGACACACATGACGTCGTGATTGGATACATCNCCCCGCTGCAGCGTAGTGCGCACGTGGTCCCCTCGGTCTGTCCCTCACCACAAAACACACTCTATTTATTTTTTATTTTTTATTTTTTATTTTTTAGTGAAGAAAACTCACTCTATCGCACGATACGTACTTTTTACGTAGATACTCCTACCTACTTACTTTTACGGTACGCAAGTACCTACGTAAGAACGTAATAATATCAATCTCGCCGTCCCAATGAAAAAAAAATGTCGTTCGTTGCCAGCTCGATCGTATTGGCCGGGTTGCTAACGTCGGTCTTCCTCCTGATGGGGGGACGATGGGGACCGTCAACATATGATATTAGCAATATTGGTCTCGTGAACGAGGATACGACGGGTGGTACTGGCGGTGGTAGTCGCAGTGGTAGGCATCTGCAACAGCAGCAAACGTCCACCAAAAAGTTCAAGGTCCTGGAACGGGTGAAACACGATGGAACAAGTTTCGTGTGAGTGCGATGCCGCGAAAATTGGGCGCGTTCGTCGGTAGATATTTGATCGGATTTATTTTTTCATCCCGCACTGACATTTATGGTATTTTTTAATGCCTTTCCACCGCCCCACTCTTCACGCGATGTATCATCGGCATCCCACAGGCAAGGTCTGTCGTATGGCGACGATGGCAAGGTATACGAAACGACGGGATTATACGGACAATCGAAAGTACGAAGGATCAACCCCGTCACTTTCGAGGTGGAACTCTCCGTGGACATGGACGATCGATATTTCGGGGAGGGATCGACCTATTACAGAAATGCGAATGGAGACGGTCGATTGATCGTGCTCAGCTGGCGGGAGCGCACCGGCTTCATTTACGGTACGAGGAGACTACGAAAGCTGCGCGAATTCGAATACGAGACGACCTCGCCGAATCACGAGGGATGGGGCATCACGTACGACGAATCGCGACGTGAGTTCGTCGTTAGCGATGGGACGGAGTATTTGTACTTTTGGGATCGAGACACGCTCGCCGTGAAGCGCAGGGTGACCGTCACGCGACTGAATGGGAACGTGCAGGATAATCTGAACGAGCTCGCTTACGTTGGGGGCCTCGTTTGCTGTAATATTTGGTATAGCGACACGATCATATGCGTGAATCCGACGACGGGAAAGAGCGTGAGGGAATACGGTAAGATCTTTCTCCATTAGCATCCGAAAGGCTCCATTCACGTTTGGCGGTGCCGTCAAATAACGAATTCATCTTTGTATAATTTTTTCCTCTGCTTCCACGTAAAGATATGTCCTCGCTGTGGCCCGTAAGTCAGGGTAGAGACCCCGGAAATGTATTGAATGGCATTGCCGTGGGAAAAGACCACGTTTTACTAACCGGCAAAAACTGGGACAGAATGTACAAGGTGGAATTCACGGATTGGCCGAATTTGTTTTGAACAGGATGGTCACTAAATTTGGACTTCGTGATTTTCCATCCTCGTACATATTTGAACTCGATGACATCCCGCCATTCCTACCTTACTCGAGAGGATCGCTTCTGGGCAGGGGAATGTTCTTGCACTCGATGATTTGCCGTTAAGGATGTTGTGGCATGCGACGACGGTCCATTGCGACTTCATGTGGAGTCATCGGTCGCGAAATCAGTGGCATTATAATTGTCTTCTTTCTACATTTGTGTCGCGTGCTTCAACGGTGCAAAACCTACGACGGGATGTCATATACGAGGAATTGAATACGAGGAATTGGCGCGCATCGAATCGTTATTGCTCATGTCGGCATGTGGTTAATGTTGTGTAATTGCCTCTAGCAAGACTCATCCGCCGCTCATATGACACATCAACAACCTTCACATCCCTCGTTTCTTGTCCAATATGAAATTATTACAAATGTTATGTACATGTTAGTGATCAAGCCTTAAACGAGTGCTACCAACATCCCGTCATTCTTCAACCTCGTTCGAGCATGCACAGCTGTTTACGTGCTTGGATGCATTATCGCGCTCGTCCACCCCATGTTTCTTAACAGATCGATTCACCCGCGTTGCGGCTGCAGTCGACCGAGTGCCCCTGATCTTTGTCAGCGGATCAATTTTACCACTTGGCGTGTAGGCCGTCAGTCGCAGATGACAGTCCCCCATCGTCTGTGTCTTCGTAAAAGGTAATTCGTGTCGGGGGACGAGTCGCGGGGGAGGCCTTCAATTGGGTTACTGAAGTGCCCTCCTTTTTCAATTGACGATAAAGCAGCATTTGCTTCGCTCGACACGACCGCTCCTATTCGGGGAAGTTAGCCAGTATCATCGCTTCTGTTACGCTCAAACGGAGGTGTTTTTTTCATTTTCATAAGCAACACGGCCTCACATACGCGCCGATTCGTGAGGGAAGCCTTCAGTTGGGCTACCGATGTACCCTCCTTTTTCAATCGACGATAGATCCTCATTCGCTTCACTCGACACGCACGCGCCGAATTGACAACCTTCTGTGTTAATGATGTTCTTAGGCACGATAACAGTATTATTTTGCATGCGACTCCTAAAAAGTTTGATGCTGGTGGTGCTTAAATATTATTGAGAAAAACTGGAGAATGATAGAGCTTCGACCCATGATAATGCCTCACCATCATTTTTTTCATCCAAAATGCCACGCCAAGCTATGTGACAGGCTAAATACCAGGTGCGAAGTTTTTTACGAGAAAGGCATTTTCGAT
>JALLBA010000482.1:0-17512 GCA_036939675.1 Cyclostephanos invisitatus
TAACTAATGGACCTACTTATTGCATCTAGAAAGAATAAATTGAACAAAATTTTACAAGTAAAAAAAATGTTTCTAGTAAGAATATTGAAAGTAATTAAATTGAACTAGTAACAATAAAATTTTACTCATTCGAGTTCATTAAACTGTGCAACATGTATAATTTTGTAGATCCAATTTTGTCTGTTGTGAGGTATTCTTCAATGAAATCAAAGACTTGGTGACCACAGCATATATGCGGGATTGGTGGAATAATGGGACTCACGAGAAGTCCATTAGCACGTATTGTTTTTTGGTCCAATGCAATGTTCGGGAGCGACTGGGTCATGTACAACCAATGAAATGGCAGGCCAACAATTATGAAATGCTGAGGTGCATTGTTGGTGCCCAATGTATGCAGTAACCATCATTAGACAAAGGTTGTTCTAATTAGTTAATGACTACATTAACCAACGAGGTGCAAGAGGAAGCATCGTGCTTCTGATCGCTCCTAGCTGTGACCTAAAAAGATCACTCCACGTGGGAATCCGTGGTACATGTAAGTAACAGGTAACGGGAGATTCCTGTGGAGGCACGCAGGTCACGAGTGCAGTGCTCTGGAGTCGTGGAGCCCTGGGTAAGGGTACCGTACCCACCATCTTGGGTTCCAACAAAGCAGGTGACAATGCAATGAGCAACGAGAGGGGGGGGCAATGTGAGCAAAGGACACAAATTAATTAGATAGGGAGGCGGAGAAGGAAGCTAGGGATCGGGTGGCGATTGATGTCTTGGAAGAGTTTGCTTGCTGGGCACATTGCAAAGTGGTGCAAAGGAAACGATGCGGCCGTGAGGGATAAACCAATCATGCCATCAAACCGTGTGGCTACACAAGTTTCACCAGGAAAGGAGGAGTTTGCAACACACATGGCGCAGTGGGGACGCAAAACAAACGACAATGCTGCCATTTGGGATGCAGTGACGGCGCCGTTCATAGACATTGTGCAAAGTCTCGTGCTGCCACCACAACCAGAGAAATGGATGAGCACCTTTGATCATCGGGGGGCAAGAAGCTTGGCAACAACTGCATGTGCCATCGCTGGGGGGGACGGAGAAACTGACGGTGCAGTGCAATGACAGCAGCAAGCTGTGCTATGAAAGCATCAGAAACGTTAGTTTGGCATAGAGAAAGGTGGGGCTTCGATGGAGGTGGAGAGGTGCGGACACATTCAACAATAAAATTGGAGCTGAGGGAGGGGGAGGCACATGTGCAATTGAAGATGACGAGATGATGACGAGACGATGATGGAAGAAGTTGACGGGCAATAACAGGCAAAACAGACATGACAGATGGTGGGTGGAATGAGATGGAGGAGTCGTTAACTGGAAAGGGACAGTGTTGGGTAGGGGACTTTGATTGCAGCGGCGTAAGATCACGGCGTGGCAGATACAAGGGGAGGAGGAATGCAACAATCATATCACAGGGAGCAGAGCACGCTCGCGATCGATGATGACGATGACATGATGGCGAGACGATGATGAGATGTCAACGAGAAAACAACGACACTGGGGGGGAGAGGGGGAATGAGGAGGGAAGAGGGAGGAGGAAAAACAGCGGTAAGCAACAATGATGATGAGACAACGACATGAGACAATGACGACATTGATGTTGATGTTGACGTTGATGTTGACGTTGACGTTGACGTTGATGTTGATGTTGATGTTGATGTTGATGTTGACGTTGACATTGATGTTGACGTTGACATTGACGTTGACATTGATATTGACATTGACGTTGACGTTGACGTTGACGTTGACGTTGACGTTGACATTGACGTTGACGTTGACGTAGACACTGACGCTGATGCTGACAATGATGCTGACATTGATATTGACATTGATGTTGAAGTTGAAGTTGGCACTGAAGTTGGCACTGAAGTTGGCACTGAAGTTGAAGCTGATATTGACATTGACGTTGATACCAATGCCGACGCCAATGCCGACATCGACATCGAAAATGGTGCTAGCAACAACAGCATAATAGACAACCACAACAATTGAATAGTGCATGGGAGAGAGAGATGGAGGAGGATGACAGTGGTGGTGATGGGCAACGGACAACAGAGAGGATGACAAGACGGCACTGAAAATCTTACAGAACAAAAGTATGTAAATGAGTGAGTGGGGATAAAAGAAAGGCAGTGACGCATACAACAATCAAAAAGTTATGGGGCATATGGAAGGGAGCGGGATGTAGGAGGGTGGATGAGGTGCAGTTGGAAAAGGAATCAATTAGGGGCTGTATTGATAAATAAACAATAAAAAAAATCTCAAAAAATAAAATTTGAAGTAAGGATTCAATAGATATGAGGATGCTGAGAAACAATCATCTAGCACACACTTGAAAAAAGTATTCATAACCCATACATTTTGTGCTCGTAAGCAAAACAAATGGGACATTTACTAGCGATTAGGTCTTTTTTATGATTACGGCCTTCCTTCTACAGTATTCTGAGCCCATGTCTCCCACAAAGCTACACAACTACTCACCAACATCATATGTAACTGTTTTAGAAGTGTTTCCCTTGAAAATCTGGACACTGATCAATAATTCATCATATAATTTCTCTTGCCAAGCCCCAAGTATTCCCCGGAGCCTTCTGTTGAACCCGAATGACTTTGTGGTGTCATGCTTCTAGCTCCAAACCCCCGTAGATTGCATCCCACATCCATATCATATTTATACAAAGTATTTTAGCATCTAACATGCTGTGGATGGGCATATGGGTCCACCCTTAAATTGTTGCTCTTGTGCCAGATGAGGATGGATTTAAGGAAAATTGGGGTATGGTTGAGCCCATTTGATGTTGTGATGTCATGGTTGAGGCTCCAAACACCCATGGAGTGCATCCCACATCCATATCATATGTATGCAAAGAATTTTATCACCTTGATATGTTGTGGATAGGCATATGGGTCCACCCTTACACAGGTGTTGCTCCTGTGCCAGGTGGCGATGGATTTCAGGAGAATTGGAGGTGGTTGAGCTCGAGTGATGTTGTAAGGTCATGGTTGAGGCTCCAATCCCCCATGGAATGCATCCTACATCCATAATATATGTATATAAAGTGTTATATCTCCTTGAAATGCAGTGGATGGGCGTATGGGTCCACCCTTAAATTGTTATGCTTGTGCAGGTGAGGATGGATTTAAAGAAAATTGGGGGTGGTTGAGCCCGATTGATGTTGTGATGTTGTGGTTGAAGCTCCAAACCCACATAGAGTGCATCCAACATCCATATCATATGTATTCAAAGTGTTTTATCACCTTGATATGTTGTGGATGGGCATATGGGTCCACCCTAACACAGGTGTTGCTCTTGTGCCAGGTGGGGTTGGATTTAAGGAAAATTGGGGGATGGTTGAGCCCGATTGATGTTGTGATGTCATGGTTGATGCTCCAAACACACATGGAGTGCATCCCACATCCATATCATATGTATGGCAAGTGTTTTATCACATTGAAAGCGGTGGGTGGGCATATGGATCCACCCTTACACAGGTGTTGCTCTTGTGCCAGGTGGGGTTGGATTTCAGGATAATCAGGGTATGGTTGAGCCCGAGTGATGTTGTAAGGTCATGGTCTATGCTCCAAACCCACTTGGAGTGCATCACACATCCATATAATATATATTCAATGTGTTTTATCACCTTGATATGTTGTGGATGGCCGTGTGGGTCCACCCTTTCACTGTTGCTCTTGTGTCAGGTGTGGTTGGATTTTAGGAAAATAGACTAAGGGCATGGGCAAGGATAAGAGCAAGGGCAAGGGCAAGGGCAATGTCAATGTCAAGGTCAAGGTCAAGGAAAAGAACAAGGGCAAGGATAAGGAGAAGAACAAGGGCAAGGGCAAGGGCATGGTCAAGGTCGAGGTCAAGGTCAAGGTCAAGGTCAAGGTCAAGGTCACGGAAAAGAACAAGGTCAAGGTCAAAGTCAAGGTCAAGGCGAATAACAAGGGCAATGTAAGGTCAAGGTCAAGGGCAAGGGCAAAATATAAGAACAAGGGCATGGGCAAGGATAAGAACAAGGGCAAGGGCAAGGATAAGAACAAAAGCAAGGGCAAGGGCAACCTTGTGGGCAAGAGCAAGGGTAAAGTCAGGGGCATGTTGGCTTCAACATTCTCCTCCTCCCTCTCTCATTCCATAATGATTTCTTGATGGCTTCATTGCCCCCACCCCCATCCACCATCTCTCCCAATTCTTCCCACAACCATCGCTCTCCTCCCTATTGCCAACTCCGCCATTGCTGTTGCTGTCATTGTGGCAGTGGCAATGTTGCATGAGCGATGTCTTTGCTCCCCACCTGGGTTGATTGTTATTTTTTAGGGCAGGCGGAGCGAGCGAGATGATTTCATCATCGCATGCGCTCTCAACCCCCTCCCCCCCCATCTTTCTTTGCCTCTATTGCTCTCCCCTCCATTGCCCGCCTCATGCTCCTGTTGATTGTTGTGTTTTAGACGTCGGTGGCGCGGATCTGTCAAGGAAAGAAGGAAGAAGGATTAAGTGGCTCGATGCGGTCTTCTAATAAGACCGTGGATTCGTGGGTCGTTAGTGTCCAAACTTCACACACCAGAGATGGTTAAACTAATGGATGGACCGCCACAGGAAGATACCCGGTGATGGTTCACCACCTGAATGAATCATTGGTATTGTTATGGAGGCGTTGAGGCGATATTGAAGGGGATAGGAATTTTGGGGGTGGGTGCGGCGGAAAATGATGCTGCTGGGGTGGTGCTACTGAGGAGCGGGAAAATGATGGTTCTCCTTCAAAAAATGGACCGAAGAGGCAAGCGGGATACCTGTGGAATGCTGAGAGCGGGCTCTACAAGATTGGTATGGTCGGGTCTGCGGGTTCCACTGTAAAAAGATATGAAAATAATTTAAAAAAACAATGGTGGCAGCAGTTTTTGGCTCCGCCCAGACTAAACGATGGTTATTGATACCAATGACAAAAGTCCGAGCCAAAGGGCTTTCGATGGACCTATAATATATACTTGAGTGGGAATTGAATATGAATCACGTATGAGAAAAAGATGGGTGGAACGTGGGAATTCAAGTGAGAAGACAACGACACGACGAGGAAGACGACGACGATGACGAATCTGAGTCTTCATTGTTGACTAAGCAGAGAACATGACGAAACGACTGTAACCGCGATGGGTGCACCAGTCAAGTTGTCAAACAAGGGGTTTGCATTGCACGCGGCGCGAGGGTTAAACGATGTAGCTAAGAGGGGTGCACTAATTAAAATGTCAAACAAGGAGTTTGCATCGCACACGGCGTGATTAGAAAACGATGCTGCCGTGAGGGGTGCACCAATCAGTCACCGAACAAGGAGTTTGCAAGGCACATGGGGCAGTGGTGAAACGATGCAGCCGCAAAGGATGCACAAGGGTAGTCCATAAAGGATGAGTTTGCTGGGCACATGGTGCAGTGGTGGGGCGAAACGAACGCAAATACGGCCGTGGGGGATGCAACGATGGCGCCGTTCGCAGAGGACTTAGTTGCGAACCCGATTCAAAGCCTCATGCCTCTGCCACATCGGGAGAGATGGATAAGCATCTTCATCGGGGGAGTATGATGCCACGGCAATGGCCGTATCCGCTGTCGCTCGGGGGTGGAGGAATCGACGGAGCGACCAGCACTCTACGATTCCCCCACTTTCATCCGGACTTTTCAGACGACGAAGATGAAGTCAATGCTTGGATATGGAAGACAAGTCACATGGCAAGAATCAAATGAAAGCGATAGTTGTTGATATGTTCTCCCATCGCGAAGATGGATGCGGTGTTGACGGAGGCATGGTCGGTACCGCGAAAGACTCATGCAGCCGTCGTCGTCGATCACCGAGGCAGAAACACTTGGTCTGGTCGTTCGACGGCAGCTCGCTCAACGACGATGACAACAAAAGACCCATGCACGCGTTCCTTGCGACCGCCTCGGATCACCGCTCCCAGCGACTTTGCCTACTTCCTCTGAGGGTACGACGCGACGTCGAACCTTCGTCCTCTTATTGCTGGTGAGGACGAGGTCGTGGCCTTCCGCAGGGAGAGAAAAATCACGTAGGAATAGGTGGAAATGGATACCGGTACAACAGTTGTACATAATAGTTGATCCCCTTTATCCGGATGGACTATCTAAGTAGGCGCATCAACTTTATCAAGCGAAGGTATCGAAATTAGAAAATGAAGGAATATACGAAGAGCGAAGCTGCTACGGAGTTGGATTTGATGTGAACCTCGGTCTATTTCTTTTTACAGCATACATCAAAGTCCCACGTCCCTGCAACACAGGATGGTGTCGGTTTGTTCCGGTGTCGGCTCCGGGATAAGGTAATTGTACGCCACGCACGAATGTCCCATGCTTAGCTGGACCCAACCGAGCCAATTCTCTTCCTCGTCCAATATGGGCGCATACGATACGCCGCCATCCGCGGACGTCGATCGAATACCACCGTACGGCATGCCATTCGGCCCCTCCGGACAGTAGACCTCGAACGGACACGGCACTCCAATGCTCACGCCGTCGTATGAGTAATGCGAAGCGCAGAAGACTGCCGCGTCGGGGTACGAATATCCGCTCCATCCCATCGAATCGTCGTAGAATTTGGGTCCGTACCTCCCCTCGATGGTTCGGTAGAGCATGCCCGCTTCCTCGAGGTGTAGTCGAACATCCCCCTCCTTGTCGTTTGCCGCCGGCGATGACGCTCCGGCCGTCGTGGTGGCAGGCGAGATCGGTATGCTCCCCTCGCCAGACGTCATCGCGTCGGTCGTCGTGGCGAGATTGTGACCCGTGGACATCGAGGGATACGCGGTGGACCGTAGACGGAGTGGCATCGTTGAGGGGAGCGTCGCGGACGTCGTCGTCGTCGTCGTCGTCGTCCCCCCCGCGTATGTATATTCGATGTCATCCCCCCCCGGATGCGAAATGACGTCCTCGATCAATTTCATCGCGGGTCCGTATTCCACGTCGATCTCGATCCCATCATCCTCGTCCGCCGAAGTCATCGACGTTGGTGAGCGCGATGGAATGTCGACGATCACGGCGTTTGTCGTTTTCGTCATTTTGACGCGATCGACGAAATCCTCGATATCATCATTCTCGTCGTTCACAATGTCCGCTCCTCTCTTCCCCCTCATCCTCCACTCGTTCGTCAAATGTTGTTTCTCTTCCATCGCATCGTTCCATTCCTCGTTCGCGAGGTGCTCGTCCCAACCGTAATCCTCGTTGCCATTGACATTCGACGATGACGTCCTCGCATCGGATGCGACGACGACGATCAACATTAGGATACCGATTACGGTCAGGAATATACACGCCAAACGTCCCGAGAAACGCCCCACGAGAAACGGTAGCGCGCAGTCCTCGTTCGATCCGATCCGCCCATCGTCGATATCAATAGAGTGCGATGCGCTCGCGACGGCGTCGAATCGTCCTCTTTCCCGTCGCGTTCGCTCCCCCCCCCTCCCATCGTCGTCGATGTCGTCGTCGATGCCATCGCGTCGACGTGCGCGTCCTGTATCCCTGTCCGACATGCCGAGAGAATCGCGCAACATGGACATTTCGTTCGCGAGTCTGCGATTCTCGTTGGTCACGCATTCCATTCGCGATAGGTAATCTCGATATCCGGATATGACGAGCGACGTGCGAGTTGCCAACGCGAATTCGTCGTCGTGGGCCTTGTCGTTGTCGTCGCTGTTGCTATTGCCGTTGCTGCCATTGTGATTGCTGTCATCCCCGTCGTTGCCAACGTCGCTCTTGTCCTTGATGGTAACGTCCATCGCGATGGTATCGTACAACAGAATGTCATCGTCGTCGTCGTCGTCGTAGTCGTCATCGCAATCGATGGAGAAGTTGGCAATGTCGGACACGTCGAATCCCGCCGCGGACGACGACGCCACTTCCCCCCGAGATCGGGCACTCATATTATGGAAGGAGGGAAAAGGGGTGGCGGAAGCGTGCGACAATACGTCGCGTCGTCCATCGCTCGTGATATCATCGCCGGCCATATTGCTCATACCTGCCAAGTAGGTACGCTTTACTAAAACTGTTTAGTCCCACTTTATTTTACCCTACTACCGTTCCCATCATCGCTTCGTTGCATGATGATATGCATCTCGGGCTCGGAATTTTTTGGGGGGATCGATGAACCTTGCTTGGGGGTTGCGCTCCGGCTTCATTCTCCTCTCCATCATCCTCTCTCAACATTCACACATCGAGGGATAAGAAGTAGATCGACGACGGGCAGAGAGAGCGCGTTTGTTTATCCGTTCACGTGGAAATTCGAAATGGATTGCGGAATTCTTACTGTTTGAATAAACATGATACTTACCACGGAATTAGTAAGTGGAACAAATTTGAATGTGGGTTGTTTACGAAGACGGACTCAACGCCAGGGCAGGGGGCCGCGATGGATTAAGTACCGCAATACTCAGACGTCATGTCGACGACGATAAAATATTATGACACATGCCATGGTACCACCCCAAAACCCACGCACCGGGCCATCGAATGCACACGGGATATCATCCAATCTCTCATTCTCTCTCTTGCTCTCTCCCCCCCTCTCTCCCTCACACTACACTCCACCTCTCTCGAGAGAGAAAGAGGTGGAGAATAAACCCAAAAGAATATCACAAAATGCCGTGGTCGTCGTCGACTTACGCTACATCCCGCAAGGGAGGAGGAGGGGGTGGAAGGGGCACGACGATGTACGTCTCCCTCCTCGCCCTGTATTCGTACTACGCCTCCATCGTCCACCGACGGCATTTGCCGCTGTCGCGTCCGACTGGCATGTCGTCGTCGTCGTCGTCGTCGTCGTCGTCGACGCCATTGACGACGATGATGCCGTTGACGACGAGGAGGAGGAGGGCGAGACGCGAAATTCGGACGAGACGCGCCATCTTCGGGGGAGGGGGCGACACGTACGACGAAACGACGATGGATGATGATTACGAATTGAATCGTGGGAGACGGGTAGACGATGATGAGAATGACTTCGTCGTGCTATTCGATGGCATACTGTCCTCCCGGGAACGCGAATCGCATGATGCCGCCTCTCGCCGTCGCGCCGCACCTCACGGAGGGAACCTCGCTGCCATCATCCTACGGGAGGATGTACGCGGCGAACCGAGGCTATACTGTCGCGAATCTCAGATGATGTCGTTATCGAGGGGCAGGTACTTCGTTCAGATGCTACGTCACGGTCTCGGGAGGTATCCGATGAAGAGGCCGACGACGACGGGATACGGCGACGTGCCGATATTGATAAAGCACGACGACGGGAACGGATGTCATCCGAATACCCGTACTGATAGGTACGACTTTCCAAGATTGACGTGGTCGATGCCGGCGGCGGCGGCGGCGGCGGCGGAGGAGGATGCGAACGCGACGATCGTCGACGATGCGCGCCGACGCGAGTCGTCGCGAAATAATACGGTGAAGTGGGGGGAGGAGGGGGGGGGAAGGAGGAGGGGACTCGTCGCATCCTCCTCCTCCTCGTACTCCTACTCGAATTGGTGCTCGGCCATCGGCATGCCGTCGTACAAGATATGGAAGGACGTGAACAAGAATTCGGACGGGATGCCGTCCCTAACGACGATCGACGTCGATGCGATCTATCCGTGGAACGATAAAATCCCATCGGCGATATGGAGGGGATCCACGACGTGCAATAAAGGCATGTACGGCCACTTGCCACTTTGGGACATACCGCGATCGAGGCTGGTGAGATCGTCGTTGGATAGGCCGGATTTGATAGATGCGGGATATCACAAATTGGTGGGGAAATATGCGAATGGATATGGCACTATTGGTGGTGGTGGTGGTACATCGTCGCCCCCAGTCTTGAAGGATGCCGTGCCATTGAACGATATGATGAGGTATAAAGGTAAGGGGCGAAGGGGGGGGGTGGAGAATATTATCTTCATCATCATGAATACGCAACTACGAGGGTCTATCAATTTTTTTCCGTCCTCCCGTATCTCTCGATTTTTCATCATCATTGCAAAAATAGCCATCATCGACATCGACGGTAACAATTGGTCGGCGCGTTTTCCGTCCCTAATGTGCACCAACTCCGTAATTATCAAAATCACGCCCGATTTCGTCGATCAATACACGAGCGAATTGGTCCCGAACGTGCATTACGTTCCGTCGAGCCTTGACAATATCACGGATGTTGTGGAATATGTATTGGATCGTGAAAACGACGGCAGGATGAGACATATCGTGGACGAGGCGAATAGGTGGTGCCGACGGCATTTGGGGAAGGAATCGTTCGCGATAAAAGCCATGCGCGCGTTGGATATGTACCGAGATGCATTGCAACGGTATGGCGTGGTTGGATGGGAGAGTCCGACCTATGATGATATGGTGGAGTGCGACGTATGATGCCATGAGCGTGAAAGGTTCGGTCCTGTTGGGTGCACCGCTAAAGGCCTTTGTGGCAACATTGTACAATCATAAATAAGGTAGACTGGGTATTCTGTGCTTCAGCTCGACCCGTGTGTTTGCTCTCTCTCCAGAGAAGCTGTGTGTGCGCTTCAGCTACACATCGAGGGCGTGGGCGACAAAAAGCTGCCGGGGGGCATACTCTCGATGAAGTCTAATATCGCTTGATGTTACAAATATAATTATTCAAGTCCGACCTCGGCGCGCAGCTTTGCTGATTTTTGCATAATGGCGATAGCTCTTCTCTGGTGTATCCCAGTTCATGAATCCTCGGCATTGGTTTGAGCCGCAATTGCACGGTATGCGCAAATCTAAATTCATTTCCAGGGGGAAATTGTAGTCGTAAGTTAGCTCCTCCGATGCGTTTATGTTCCGCTGGCTGATGATCAATACTCGTTTCAAGTGCTCGAGAGGGGGGGATCCATCCACAATCTTTGATTCGCAATTTGGGGTGCAACTATGATTGATGTACCTCGCGTACCCACCACGAAGGGTGGCATCAATGACCTTTACAGTATCAACACGAATCGTTGTGTTAGGGTGCGTGCGTTGGTGAACAACAACCAATCTGACTGGGAAATCAAATACACTTTACTGTACGTACAAGGCTCCCGTCAACCCGGAATTGGTAATCCTGCATCCTCTGATCCGAGTAACGTTTCTCCCGCAAATCCGCCACAGCATCGCTCACATATTCGCCTATGTATTCGGCGACCACCTCCCCTTTTTGAAAAGACCGATCGGCAAACAACCCCCATCCATGTACGCGCGAACCTCTTACACTAACCATGCATTCAGTAGCTACTCGCCTTATAAATTCAAGAGGGGCGCCGGTCACGATGCTTTTCTCGGCATTCAATTCTCTTGCGTTACGACTAGCCAATCCTGTACTTTGAGGCAAGCGGGAGGCTGCCACTCTCGTTCTCGTCGCATCGACAGTTCGTTTGAAGTTGCTGCGCAATAATGTAACAACTTTGTTCGTTTCGTCACTAGTCTTGACTCCATCGCAGCGAACACAGCCACTTTCTGAAGACAGCCGCTCTTCAATGCGACATTTTTGGACCCGCTTTAGCAATTCAAGTAGCTGCATCTCTCGCCAATCAGGTTCATCTTTCAATTCAATCGGACCAACGTGGAGGGCGGCTGCGTCATCAACAATCTTTCTTAGCAATTCATCCTGAGTGTGAGTCCGTCTAACCACGGGCTGCCTAGCCCCGCAAATATTTGAAGAGACAGTAACCAAAGACGCTTTCGAGGCAATGGCTGCCCTCCGAATCGCTAATGATCCATAGTATGCAATTTCATTTTCTCTTGTCCTCGTGAAATCGGATGTTGACAGCTTTTTCAACCAGTCTCCGTCTTGGAGTAACTCGACCGCGCCGGGCCACATCAGCTTGACGTCTTTGAACATGTATTCTTCGCCTTCATTTCTCCCATCTTCATTAGCTATAAAAGAAGATGCATGGCTATTCTTGATGATTGCGAGCCATTTCTTAGCCCTATCGTGCATGATCTCAACCAAATGATACATTTCATTTGCGGTCTTGGCATACAAGCTATCAGCTGGATTGAATACACATGCATTAATACAAAGTCTTCGAGCTTCCGCGATAAATGACCCAAACGACTTGTACTCAGACGATAGAATCTTTTTCCTCATAGTGCTAAAATCAATGGGATCTTGGATCACTTGGTGGTACTCTTCGACATCCGCAGGTACTGGCTCGGCAAATAGTCTCATGGGGTCCCGTCGAACCATGCCAGCTAAAACACCACAACACGCAATCACTAAACATTTGCGGGAAAGCTCGTTCGCCACATCTTTATGCTTGAGTGCCAACGCATGGCGATCGTGAGTGATATCCAAGTCTCCAACCTTAGATGTGCAACTACGAGGCAAGAAGCTTTTGACGTTCTCCCTGTGCCCTCCTTTCCACCCTTGACATTTATGACATTTATTTCTCAACTCATCATTCATCTGCGAGCATTTGACACAAATCCACGAGACTCCATGGCGATTTTCATCATATTCACCGATGTCCAACGCTGCTTTATTACGTAAAGGCAATGGCCTAAGTGAAGGAAGCGACTTTGGTTTGGGTGGAAGGATTACGTTCGGTTTCCAACTTTCTCTAGTCAATGAGAGCCCAATAGTGCTGAGTCCATCACGGTGTTTCTTGCGGCCAATGATATCGTTCAGATTACTTCGTCCGAGCATGACACACGTCGGCTTAAGGAAACCATCGCCATAATTGGGATTATTAAAAGAGCTGCTTCTCTTAAGAAAATCGCCTGCAACTGAGCTTGGACTGCAATAGCTACGCTTGGCGAATTGTGTAATCAGTAGACCTTTTTGGCACTTGTAGCATCCGAATTTGTTCGATTGAACATCACCACATCCTCCACATTTATATTGTCTCATTTGCTCTCTACCGATTGATGTACCAGAGACTGAATCAAAACCATTGGGGGCGCTGTTCTCATCCAACGAGTTTTTTCTGCGTCCTCGTAGTGGCAATAATCCACGAGTTAAAGCCTTACTTTTTCCTGGAGACAAGTCATCGATTTCAAGTTGACTATGAGGCGTTCCAGCAGCAGAGCTACATATTTCTGAATGCACGCTTCTCGTTGCTGTTGCGATTTCGATGAATGCGACAGTATCATCTAGTCTCAAACTAGGAGTAGAGAGAGAGAAGGAGTCTCTGGGTTGATAATTAGGGCAAATGTCTGACACACCAAATTCACTTTTTCCTTCGTTACTTGGTTCCAACATCTGATCCTCCTCACGGGGCAGGTTAATCTTCAAGCCCAAACCAATCCGAGTAGCTGTTAAGGAGCTCACCTATTGTTCAACAATGCGGGAGTAAAGAAATGAGTTATAGAAAATATTTCGCGGGGCAAAGATTGGATAGGAGCGAGCATACCGGCGGCTGCAATTTTGCCCGATACTCGGAACTCGGCAGGGGGCGCTTCAGAACAGAACAGAAATGACTCCAGCCTCTTGTACAGCCCATGCATTCATCGCCGAGACTTGTCTCAATGGGTCCTTGTGGTGTAAATTGTTGAACAGAGACTCTCGCTTTCCGTTGCGCCAAGTCTTCATTGGCTCGGGTTTTATCAATAAGCGGTAGGGGTCGAAAGCGTGCATCATTAAGCAACTCAAGAAGAAGAATATTGCCGTGTTTGATGTCACCGACTCTCACGGGATGAGATTTCACTTTGTTGAACTGATTTATTCTAGCAAAAGAGTTCGCGATGTTTGCGTCGCTCTCAGGGAGCAAATCTGATTCATTTTTTGGGACAATATCTCTCTCACTTGCGTCCATGGACTGAATCATGGATTCGATTATTTCTTTTTCTTTCCATGCGACAACCCGCTGCTCAAAATCCTTCATCGACACAGTTACCCATTCTCCACGCTCCTTGTGGCCCATCCCAATCCACATCCGGGCACCTTCTTGGGCTACTTTTTCATTCCTAGCTAAGCCTCTTGCCATGCCACGGAAGAAAGGACTTGCTCTTGATAGAGACTTTTCGATGACAGAGCGGTGGTTAAGAAGAAAGAAAAAAAATGCAGGTGTTGATGATATTGGCTTCTCGACGTAAGCTAGTGAATGTGGCCCAATTTCATTGTCATCGTAGTCTTCGACAAATGGAGATTGAAAGCCGGACGAATACGAACGTTTTCTTCCACGCATAGTATTTGCACTGCCGTCACATATATCTTTCAACCTCTTCTTCCTTTCTTCCGAAGATGACATACGACACAAATTCTTGCCACATTTACCACCTCTATTCCTTCCGCGCCCAGACGAGAGCAATCCATGTTGTTCTTCACTTATCTGTCTTAATTTGCGCTGGCCGTATCCGAGATATCTTCCATTTTTACCGCCACCACTAGCTTTACAGGACGTACACACCGACCTCTTAGGGATTACTTCAATCACTGCATCGTCACCATTCTCGCTAGGGCACACGAGATGAAAAACATTGTTGCAATTTTTGTTAGAACAGGGCACACAAGGCTGAGCCTTCGTATCTTTATGGCCACAATCTGAGCACCGCTCCCTGGCTTTTCTTCGTTTCTTCCCGGTCTTTGTCGCCCTCCCAGCCTCCCAACATTCATGGCAAAACCAAGGATTTTCGTCATCTTCCAGGCTAGTCTTGCTAGGGCCAGGGGGTAGACAACTTGGGTGAACAACATTTGGACAACCATCACAGCAAACTACCTCTCCTACTCCCATGCATGTGCGACAGTAGAAGAGATTACCATCATTACCGATGAATTCGTTTGAGACAGCTCCACCTATGACTATTGCTGGTTTTTCATCTGCAACCACAGTGGATTGATCGTAAGCATCATTTTTATCGTATGGTTGCTTCCTCTTGGTAGACCTTGACGCCAGTTGTGGGAGGGCTGCATACGCTTCAGCACGTGCCTTAGCTGTAGCTTGAATGACAGCTGGCGAAAGGGAGGAGTAAAGATTAGTCCTGTTCCGTTTAGGTAGGCGAGCCCCCATAGATAAAGCAGCAACCTCATCTTGGTCGTCAACCCTCTCGCTTGGTTCAATCGCTTTTTCTTCCTCGGCGTCTTCATTCGACTGTGAATCGGATTTCTTAATTGCTTTGGCGGCAATTTTTCTATTGCCACCTCTCCAGGATTGACAGTTCTTGCATCTTTTTTTGGTGGACAAGTTGGTGCGTTGACAGGTATAACAAAACCATCGCGTTAGTGCTTGTGGGTCGTTTAAAGGTTTTGATTCTTGAGAAGTGGCAAGGAATTCTTTCGTGCCTAATTTAATCTTAACAGTGATTTTTTTGCCATTAGCCACAGCAGCAACAAGGACTCGACTCTGTAAATGCGAAGATGAGAAGGGAAAAGGGATTTATTTTGAGACTATCGGCACTTGATACAGTGAGGGATCTGAAAAAAAATAAAAAAATACAACTGTGAGCGACTAAATAATTCGATCCGCCAAACGCAGCTTGGCCGTTCTGCACCTGAAGACTCCACGGCTGCGATGCGCACTGACGTCGTATCGAAAGTAATCATTCATTACCCAGCTGAATATATCTGGAGTCTCCGTTTCGAGCATCAGTTGCCGTCCTCACGAGCGATAAAGAATCGAGAAATAATTTCATCTGAAATTTACCTTCTGTTTAGATAAAATATTGTCTCCTCGTCGAAAAGCATCTCCTTTCGCCCCGTCACTGGTTTTAGGCACCCCCCCCTCCATTCCCGAGACCCCAATTTTTCCCGTAACTCTCGAGGCATCCATGTCAGTATTGCGCCGGTTAACCGGACCATCTACCGTGGTCGCATGTTGACGGTGCACATTGACAGCAGCAGTCCCGCCTGAAAGGCGGCCATCGCTATCTGGAGCTCTTGATCGTACTGGGAGGGATCGCCGGGGGGGAGGCATGGCTCTCTAGAGGTGGACCTGATGAAAGCTCTAGCGCGAGTCCAATTTATTGAACAGGTGACCCTTTTTATTTATTACACCAGCCGCCCCTACGATACGATGTGATGATTATTTTTTTTCGGCTCAACGTGTGATTTTATTATTTTGTGAGGCTAGTAAATTATGCTCGTTGACCAAAATATAATAAACTAATATTTTTCAGCCCTTCTCCATTTTTGAACTAAATTGTAGAGTTAATTATGTTAAGATCTCTTTTCTCTTTTCTCTTTTCTCATTTTTTAGCTTTCTCACTTTTTAGACCACGCTCCACCTCCTGCTGCCGGAGAAGAAGTCGTAGAGATGTGTCTAGAGAGCCGGTGTTAGTCATTTTTTACTTCACGTCTCATTCTCTACATGATTGACCGTAGGAATTAATAGAGAGTCCTCAAATTTTCCCATAAATCGTGATTGGTTTCTCTCTCCTCAGTTCGGACTTCAAATAATTACTCAGGGTGCGAGTCGAACATGTTCCTCGGTGCACGCACCTATCCCTAACATGTTTTTAAAGGAAAATAGCCAAGGCCTTATCGTCGCCCAAAATCGTACTTCCATACTTTAGTACGTATGATTCTGTGACATTTGGGAGTCCAAGAGGGTATGATTTCGCAATCACTGTCCAGTGATTTGAAAACGCTGGACAGTGTCCAGAAATCATACCCCCCTTCAAAAAGTAGAATCGTACCCTGCCACCACACACACAAAGAGGTGACGACACACAATAAATAGATTTGCAAAAGGTGGCGCTACAGCTTGTCCCACAGCTCCTGCGACAATCAACTCGACCTGGAGAGGAAGGATGAACGAGGACATGGCACCAAGTGGACAATGAGAGGGGGAGAGGTGAGTGCGGGCGGAGTGCCGGAAATCCCTCGCTGTTGCACTTGTCGTTGCGCTCATCATTGTGCTCGTCGTTTTCATAGGCTGCGTTGCCACTCATTGTCACGCTCGTTCATCGCACTCGTCGTCTTCGGAGGCTGCGTCGCCCTTGTCGTTGCACTTGTTTATCACGCTCGTTCGTCGCGCTCGTCATCGGGCTTGTCGTCGTGCTTGCCATTGCGCTTGTCGTCGCGCTCATCGTCGTGCTTGTCGTCGCACTCATCATCGTGCTCGTTTGTCGCGCTCGTCTTTGCTAGCGGTTGCGGAGGAGGGGGGAACCGGCCACAGACTCAAGGGCAACGATGCCGGCAAACTCACTGGCACCTGACGTCTGCACCAAAGAAACAGACACGAGACCCTTATCAAATGCCTGCGTCGTCCTTGTCGCTGCGCTCGTCGTCGCCCTCCTCGTTGCTCACCCTCGTCTCTTCTCTCTTGTCCTTTTTGTGTGATATTTTCCTCTCGCCACGGTATGGTATTTTCTCTTGCCACATAGTATGGTATAAATGGAACTTGACACACTAGCCCAAAAACATAGTACGAAAGTACAATATAGTACCAAAAAAACTCGCTGTGCAAGAAAACCATAAAACATACATATGAAAGTATGATTCGTACTCATGGTATAAACAGTGCCTTAGACAAAATGTTTTGTTCGTAAATAAATGGATACATAAGTGGATACATATCG